>JAVYIG010008955.1:0-83581 GCA_035222895.1 Strongylocentrotus droebachiensis
GAATATTAAAGCAGTCAATATGTCTTTTATATTCAAAATTGAAACAATAATTTACCAAGAGTTCTTACCTTATCCTTTTATTGAGTAAAGATTGGTTAAAATAAATGACTGAAAGTTTCAATCATTTGGAATCACAGACAAAAAGCACTGTATGGTGTCCGCTTGCACAAAGAAAATATCAACACATAAACCAATGGGGATCTGCATGAGGGCACTTTTCAAAAGACTATTGAAAATCACGACTGCAATTTCGACCAATCAGATGGCTAGATTTCTAAAGAGAGGTATATATTGTATTGTATCTGTGGAGAGCCTCTAGACAAATTTTAAATTCATTTAGGTGATCCTCAGGCATTGGCTAGTGCTAAATATCATTATGTTTATGATATATCATTTGTCAACCTTGTGATGTTTTGTATGTTATCATCTTGCCTGGAAATAAAATAAATAAATAAATAAAAATAAATAAATAAAGTATTTCATCCCATATCCCAGACCTCCCAGCATGCAATCCATGCGCTGTACTGTATCCCATCTATGGAGCAGACGCCTTGCTTCCTGACGGCCGGCTCCGATCAGAGGATAAGATATTGGAACATCACCAACCCTCGGCAACCGTCCATTATAGCAGGATCGGTGAATGACCCTGTAACGCAGCTCAGTGTTTCCTACAAGTAAGTTAGCGTATCCGGACACCTACCCCCTGGACATCCATCCCCCGGACAACCCACCCCCCAGACAACTACCCCTAGGATAGTTGTCCTAGAGGGATGGTTGTCGTAGGGGGTAGTTGTCTGGGGGTCTTTGTCCGGGGTTGGTTGCCTAGGAGGTAGTTGTCCTAGGAGGTAGTTGTCCTTGGGGGTAGTTGTCTGGGGGGTGGTTATCCGGGGGTGGATGTCAAGGGGGTAGGTGTCCTAGAACAGTAAGTTAGTTGTAATGATAAATATTATGTCTCGTTTACCAAGGTTAGTCTCATCAGTATTAATATGGTTCTCCTGAGAATTCTGCAACCAAGTTATTACCATGGCTTTAGTATGGCTACTATGATGAGACATACACGCATTCAAGGGATTTCTTCCTATCAGGTACCCATTTTACTACACATGGGGGTTGTTTCACAAAGATCCTAAGTCAAACTTTACCCTAAGTTGGACTTAAACAATATGGAGAGCCATTTGTAGCCTTTAAATAAAATATATTCAAAAGCAAAACTTCATGTACTTTAAAACTTTTCATTAATTCGACATCATGAACATACAATTTCCTTGATAATAGAAAATATGAATGATTTGAATCAACATTTTATGCTTTTTAAAATATCTTTTACAAAATATTTTGAAGGATGCTAACGGCTTTCCATAATTGTTAAGTCCAACTTAGAGTAAATTTAGGACCCTTGTGAAACACCCCCACTGGATGGAGAGTGGCAAACATACGGTAGATTGATATATTGCCAAAGGACATTAGTGTCACAGCTGACTGGAGTGCAAACCATGTGATTCACAATCCAACGACGTATCCACTAGACCACAACCTCTCTACGCTGTGGTCTGACATTGGCTCTGGGGAAAATTGCCCCAGGCTTTATTTCATCAGAGATAAAGGGTTAGAGTTACAGTTGCAATTGGGTTTAGGGTATGTTTGGTGTTTGGATTAGGTTTGCATTTAGTGTTAGGTTTAGGTTTAGGATTAGTGTTTGGTCTGGGGTTGAAGTTAAAATGGGTAAGTGCAAATGTTCATGTAAATCAAGAAGTTAGCATTTCAAAAGATGTTGTGCCTTATCACCTCTGTAAAGTTTCTTCTAATGTTATCACCTTAATTTCTTTTTCCATCAGTCATCGTGTCATAGACGGCACTGAAGTCATCGTCGAAACATACGGCAAGCAGCGTGCGGAACAGGTTCGGCTGCAACGTCCGGGAGTGACGAGAGTCAGGTCCCAGTGGGGCATCGAGATGTGTCTTCCAGATATCATCTTCAAGTAACGCTTTAATCACATCGTCGCGGGTCGGTGTGGTCAAAATTTGGAAATAAGAATAATAACCAATTATAAAGCACTCATATCTGTCACAGAGAGGCACTCATGGTGCTTTGACCGGTATTACCCTGGTTATAGCCAAGCCGCCAAAGTCGCAAATGTAGATTAACGTCTTGCCGAAGGAAGCTAGTGCCGGGCTGGGATTTGAACCCCCTACCTTGTGACTTATCCACTAGACCACAGTACCTTCACCTCCAAATGAAAAGGAGGAGAACCGTGCTTGAGGAACATTCATCTATGTCTATTGTGTGGATGAACGTAGACAAGAATGATGAATTTTATTGGTGCAATGTACAGTGGAAACATTGACTCTTAAACATCGGAATGAGCAATATTGTCAGAGCCTGTTCTGTCTGACATATGAGGTATGAAAATTTGTCATGCAATAACTCTTAAAGAAGCGTTGCTGGCAGATACACCCATCTACTGTTTGTAAACTTCAGTTTATGATCATGACATTTGATATTTGTTGAATGCTTTGTGTGACAATTTGTGGAAACAAATTCTTTATGGCATTCAAAAAATATATATTTTTGTTCACCAATGTAACAAGTGGGATGTTTTATATACCAAATGCTACATGGATTTGGAAAACTGGATTACAAAGTCACCAACACATTCCTTGAAGTTCATAAAATGTAAAGGCACTATTTAAGTTGCTCTTACACAGTTGTTACACAACCCTGCTACTTTCACAGCACACCAAACATCAAAATGAATATGATATTTAATGCAGGGGCGTAAATCCGGGGGGGGGGTGGGGGGGGGGGGCTGCATCCCCCCCCTGGCTTGAAGTAGGGGGATGGCCTGTACAATCATCCCCCCTGATATTACAAAAAAAAAGAGAGAAAAAAAAAGGAAGAAGAAGAAGAAGAAGAAGAACGGTACAACGAATCATCTTCTTTCTCTAATGATTTAATGAAACGCAAAAGTATTAGGCACTTCGCGCGGGAGGGGAGGCGGGAACTGAATTCAGATGAGGATTAAGAGTCGAGAACGGAACAACGAATCGTCTTCTTTCTCTAATGATTTAATGAAACGTAAAAGAGAACGGTACAACGAATCGTCTTCTTTCTCTAATATTGTTTGTTGTTTGTTCGTTTGTGTGTGTGCGTGTGTGTGTGTGCGTTCGTGCGTGTGTGTGTGTGTGTTGTGTGTTTGTGCGTGCGCGATCGCGCGCGCTTGCGTAAATTAGTGTGGGCGTGTGCTCGTGCTAGTATGTGATGGCTATCGCCGATCATCCCCCCCCCCCCCCACTCCTCGGTACGGATTTACGCCCCTGATTTAATGCTTATCAAATATCTTGTATTTTATTGTACATCTCTATACCTGATGCTGTATAGAAACTGTTGAACAAGTGTTGTAAATGTATTTACCTTTAATTTATATATTTTGATGACATTCGTCAGTTACCTACAACTGCTCTGCTATTGATGGGTGAAGAGAGAGTATTAATTATGTTGATGTATCATACCCTTGGATATTATACCTTAGAAGTTGGCATAAAGTTATACAAAACTTGTTTGCCCCTCGGTGTCCGCTAGTGGGTTACTCTTGAATTTGGCACTGTACAGTTATGGATGACCATGTATTTTGTCCAAGAAGACTATCTTATCTTGTTCAAGGGGCAAAACATCAATTAATATACCAATGACTAAATGGGCTTATTTCAAAGTTATCAAATATGTGGTTTGAATGTTGCATATGCACGATGAAGGGAGTATACTCTAAGGAGCATTGAAGCTTTCAAACTCAAAATAGATTGTGGTGCTCGTCTAACACACATTGTAGTAGCATGTTTGAGAACAAATGTCAGTTTGGATTCCACAAAATATTAAGGCAGTCTTACCACATATGTTTAAACATGTTATAAGACATTCCTGTGTTATCCCATTTAATCTAGCATATAGAATCTTATTACACTTGTAAATTGATAACTCTTCAGGAGAATATCAAAATGAAATTAATGATAAATGCACTCTTCTCGTGACGAATTGTATCAGTACACTATAAAAAATAACTTCCCTGGCACTAAGTGGAATAACCAAATGTGTTTGAGTTATTCAATTTTTGTACACAGAAATTATTTATTTGAGACCATATAAGTATTGTACTTTGTTTCAACTCTATTTCAACATGTTATTTTTTATTGCAATTTTTCTCGATAATGCACGCTATTGAGTGGAAGTTAAAAAGAATTATAATTGTCAAGAACATTTTTGACCAGAAAAAACAATGTAATTGTTGAATTATGTGCAATCCTGTGGATTATATTAATAATCATATATATTTTTATCACACATGTATTATGCAAAGATTACTATTTCACATTCATCTATGACTTTATGTTCATATACCCGGGAAAGGTGGGGGTACCCTCAATCGCCCCTTTTTACTACAGACTCGGAATTTTACAAAAGTAATTCACATCGTCTCTATACCCAGCACACCCCTCTGTTTTTCTTAAAGAGTTTCATAGATTACTTGCCCGCCAGCATCGATGGCTAAAGACTTGGCTAAATAATGAATCATGTTCAAATTGTTGACTCTAGTCCTACCCCAGTCACAATACTGTACCCTTCTTCCATAATGAAATTATGATGAAATTATGATAAATTTATGATGAAACATAAGACAAACAACTTCCTTACATGAACATTTACAAATATATATATTGAGACCATCAGGTCCGTAGATGCAAGTCGTTTTTTCTTCTTAACCCGTTCAGCTCGGGAACCGAGATTTTCTCGGGCCCCGTGGTACGTACTCACAAACGGGAACCGAGATTTCTCGGGTCCGAGCAAGGGCTACTTTTATTGCATAAAAGTACATCTATTCACCTTATAAATACCATATAAATTACCTGTATACAAACCTTGAACCTTTGGCTACATGCATCTAATTTTTGACCGACTGTCGATGCGTAATTTTTGTTTTATTACAAGTTTAGCATGAGAATGCACGAGTCCTCTTTCAGGATATTCGTATAGAACACATGCAAGTCAGTTTACGTTATTTTCATAGATTTTTGGATTCGCTGCTGCTAGCTAGCTGGGTCTACTATAGTTAGGACTGTGTAGCCGGACATAATGATTTTACAAGCAGCGAATTCCACACTCGCTCTAGATGCTTTGTACACGGCACGCGCGGATACACCGTACAATACATGAGCCTTGGCCTTATATGGTCATATGGTCATATTTTCTATTCAGGGTAACGGGCCGATTATTGAAAAGCTTAAGGTATATTACAGTCTCGCTCGACCTAGCGCTCTCAGTTCAGGTCACTCATGCGTACGTATACAGGGTACCGGGCCGACCTATTATTGGGGAGATTAGCTAGTCTCGATATAGTCCATCCCATTGTATTTATTTATATAATACTTGTCTCTCCGATCATCCCCCCCCCCCAGCTCCGATTTTTTTTTCCCCCTTTAGTCTGTCCTTTTTTTTTTTTATCATATAGATATCTTTTCGCTGAAGTACAATGTCGACGTATATTGTCAATGTAGCATAATAAACATTGTTTATATCAATTTGATGCAACAGAGATTTTCATTCAAAAGTTTTACTTTGGAAATATAATTATTGTACAGTAATATTCTTCGCATTCGACGTTATCAGCCGCTAGTTTTTTACTTCGCCTCCCTATAATAAATATAAGGTATAATAAATTGTGTACATCATCATTATTTTATAATAATTTATCTCAAAAAAGGAATGGTGCCGCCATACAAGCAAACGGCGGAACAAAATTGGCAGATAGACCGAGAGACAGACAGACAGAGAAAGCGACCGAGTGAGAGATAGAGAGAGAGAGAGACACACATAAACAGAGAGAAAAAGAGAGATAAATTATTTCTTATAATCATCTATTTGTCTGTGACATTTTATCTTATCACATATTCTTGTCCATTCCTTTATCGTGCATGATTTTTGTCTTTGAATGATTGTTTCAGATAGGGTAAAGTCTGGCTTTACGTTATACGATTTTTAATTATGAGAATGTCGGAACGTGATCCCATTTAAAAAAATTAAAACAGCAACGACAACTGCAAAAACAACAAGACCCTTCCCCTCCCCAAAAAACAACATAAACCAGGGTTATACATGTATACAAAGTCAGTTCATTGTCATCCAATTAAACCCTTACCTTACTTCCGCTCTTTGGAGTTTATAGCCATGACAACGACCGGTACCCTCCGCAACGTTCATTGTTCCTCTTACGTAACTCAGCCGTGGGAACATGCATGGGCCAAAGACAAAGACAGCTCTTTTCGCACATTCTATATAGGACCCAAATACTTGCCGACATTTCTGTGTCGGTTTTATTTGTATGTACTTTGTCAATACATATACTTACAAACTACAATTTTCAAAATTTGGCAATAAAGTCATACATATTGATATTAATATAGCATAAACATGCTCAAAGCGCTTTACATTAGTAAATAAAACAAACTAATTATTTGCTCTCCAAATACTTACACACTATTTCGTTTTCCCTATAATCTTTTTAGAGAGCGAGAGAGAGAGAGAGAGAAAGAGAGAGAAAGACAGACAGATAGACAGAGATATATAATATATATAGAGAGAAAGAGAGAGAAAGCTGGGTGCATCGTTATAGTCATTATGCTATGTTGTCTCTCCTTTCACCCCCCCCCCCGTTCTGGATTCTTCTTTAGTTTCATTTTATCATGTTTATATCTTTTCGCTAAAGTATAATGTCCGACATATATTGTAACCGTCAATTTAGGCTGATAAACTATTTCATATTAGTTTGATGCAACAGAGATTTACATACAAATCTTTTACTTTGTATAAATTATGTATTTTTCTCATAAAATTGAGTATCTAAATAAAAAGAGAAGAAGAAAAAGAGGGAGAAGAAGAAGAAGAAGAAGAAGAAGAAGCGGGATTAAGAGTGAGAAGAAGAAAGACAAGATTCTCCGGAGAAAGAAGCCATGAACAATATAAAAGAGAGAGAGAGAGAGAAAGACAGACAGACAGACAGAGAAAAAGAGTGAGAGAGAGGAGAAAGAGAAAGTTGGGCACATCGGTATCAATTATAGTCTTTACTGTATTTATTTATTATTATGCTATTTTGTCTCTCCTTTCATTGCCCCCCCCCCCCCATTCTGGATTCTTCTTTAGTTTCATTTTATCATGTCTATATCTTTTCGCTAAAGTATAATGTCCGACATAATTATATTATAACCGTCATTTTAGGCTGATAAACTATTTCATATTAATTCAAAGGGACAGAGATTTACATACAAAATCTTTTACTTTTTATAAATTGTGTATTTTTCTCATAAAATTGAGTATCTAAATAAAAAGAGATGAAGAGGAAGAAGAAGAGGGAGAAGAAGAAGAAGAAGAAGAAGAAGAAGAAGATGGGGGAATAGGAGTGAGAAGAAAAAAGAAAAGATGCGGAGGAGAAAGAAGAAGAACAAAATAAGAGAGAGAAAGACAGAGAGAGAAAGACAGACGGACAGAGAGAGAGAGAGAAAGAAAGAGAGAGAGAGAGAGAGAGAAATTTGGGCGCATCGTGTTATAGTCTGTACTGTATTTATTTATTATTATGCTATTTTGTCTCTCCTTTCACCCCCCCCCCGTTCTGGATTATTCTTTAGTTTCATTTTATCATGTTTGTATATTTTCGCTAAAGTATAATGTCCGACATTATAACCGTCAAATCTATTTTGTCTCTCCTTTCACCCCCTCCCCCCCCCCCCCGTTCTGGATTATTCTTTAGTTTCATTTTATCATGTTTGTATATTTTCGCTAAAGTATAATGTCCGACATTATAACCGTCAATTTAGGCTGATATACTATTTCATATTAATTTGATGCAACATTGAAAGATTTACATTCAAATCTTTTATTTTTTATAAATTGTGTATTTTTCTCATATAATTGAGTATCTAAATAAAAAGAGATGAAGAAGAAGAAGAAGAAGGAGAAAAAGAAGAAGGGGGAATAGGAGTGAGAAGAAAAAATAAAAGATGCGGAGGAGAAAGAAGAAGAACAAAATAAGAGAGAGAAAGACAGAGAGAGAAAGACAGACGGACAGAGAGAGAGAGAGAGAAAGAAAGAGAGAGAGAGAAAGTTGGGCGCATCGTGTTATAGTCTGTACTGTATTTATTTATTATTATGCTATTTTGTCTCTCCTTTCACCCCCCCCCCCGTTCTGGATTATTCTTTAGTTTCATTTTATCATGTTTGTATATTTTCGCTAAAGTATAATGTCCGACATTATAACCGTCAATTTAGGCTGATATACTATTTCATATTAATTTGATGCAACATTGAAAGATTTACATTCAAATCTTTTATTTTTTATAAATTGTGTATTTTTCTCATAAAATTGAGTATCTAAATAAAAAGAGATGAAGAAGAAGAAGAAGGAGAAGAAGAAGTAGGGGGAATAGGAGTGAGAAGAAAAAAGAAAAAATGCGGAGAAAGAAGAAGAACAAAATAAGAGAGAGAAAGACAGAGAAAGACAGACGGACAGAGAGAGAGAGAGAGAGAGAAAGAAAGAGAGAGAGAGAGAGAGAGAGAAAGTTGGGCGCATCGTGTTATAGTCTGTACTGTATTTATTTATTATTATGCTATTTTGTCTCTCCTTTCACCCCCCCCCTCCCCCGTTCTGGATTATTCTTTAGTTTCATTTTATCATGTTTGTATATTTTTCGCTAAAGTATAATGTCCGACATTATAACCGTCAATTTAGGCTGATATACTATTTCATATTAATTTGATGCAACATTGAAAGATTTACATTCAAATCTTTTATTTTTTATAAATTGTGTATTTTTCTCATATAATTGAGTATCTAAATAAAAAGAGATGAAGAAGAAGAAGAAGAAGGAGAAGAAGAAGAAGGGGGAATAGGAGTGAGAAGAAAAAAGAAAAAATGCGGAGAAAGAAGAAGAACAAAATAAGAGAGAGAAAGACAGAGAGAGACAGACGGACAGAGAGAGAGAGAGAAAGAAAGAGAGAGAGAGAGAGAAAGTTGGGCGCATCGTGTTATAGTCTGTACTGTATTTATTTATTATTATGCTATTTTGTCTCTCCTTTCACCCCCCCCCCGTTCTGGATTATTCTTTAGTTTCATTTTATCATGTTTGTATATTTTCGCTAAAGTATAATGTCCGACATTATAACCGTCAATTTAGGCTGATATACTATTTCATATTAATTTGATGCAACATTGAAAGATTTACATTCAAATCTTTTATTTTTTATAAATTGTGTATTTTTCTCATAAAATTGAGTATCTAAATTAAAAGAGATGAAGAAGAAGAAGAAGGAGAAGGAGAAGAAGTAGAAGAAGAAGAAGAAGAAGGGGGGATAGGAGTGAGAAGAAAAAAGAAAAGATGCGGAAGAGAAAGAAGAGAAACACTAGAAATGCAATCGTGTCACAACGATGTGCGTGCAATGACGCCATGGTTCTACGTGTCAAACGAAAGAGCTTCACTCGGACTATCCAGAGCAATGTGTACGAAGCCTGTAGCTTATGTGATAGTGGAGATAGGTAGGGCGAAAGAAAGGCCTCAACAGTGACCTTGATGGGATGGTAGTGACTATGCCTACGAAGTTTGAAAGAAATTGGGATAGGGGAAAGAACCTAGAAAGGGCTCGCAATTAGCACTGCGTGCAAAAACCAATGGGATTTGGTGCATGTTTGTCATTGCAATCAAGATCGTTCTGGGGGCCAAAAGCATGAACCCGATTTGCCCCATAGACAATGCGTGTAATGCATTGGCAGAAAACGTACAGGATCTGTATTATGACCTGAGTTAAATTGTCTTTTTCTCTCTCTCTTTACGTCTCTTTATGGGCCGTATTTGGTATCATTAGAAAGAGAATTTCATGGTTGTTATTGTAAACCACTCTCTTTTTTTCTATGATAATCCTATCGAAACACGTGATGTAAAATAGATTTATAGGACAAAATGGCGTCTTAAATGGCCCCCTTGACCAATTTTAGAAATCCGGCCAAGAGGTGCCCTGCGTATTGGAACTTGGCATGTCACTGCAAATTTTCAAGGAAAAAAAAGGACGTTTAAGGGGCGAAAAGCAGGCTGAAAAATTACGTCATAGCCGACACGTGTTAGATTCGTGCAAAAACTCGGCGAAATTCGTGTAGTGACCTTTGTTCAAATGCGATTTACTCACAATTTTCTGTGTGAACATATACTATACTTGGTATCATTCGAAAGGGCACTTCATTGCGGTCAGTTTGACACCATTGTTATCTGCGCGCAATGTATTGCACGCATTAAACGCGCTATTATGTAATGCATAGTAAATTCATCATTTTGGGCGATTACTTTGCGCTGACATATTCGAATTTTACCAAACTTGGTAAACAGTTGTCACGTATATGGATACATATGGCTGCCAAGTTTCATTGATGTAGGTATAAAGATCGCCATTTTAGAGCAAGTTGAAGTTATTTCGGAATTTTCTTGAAAATGGCGAATTTGGAGGGCAATTTTCTCAAATTTGGTCAGTGATAGGGTATATAATTTTGTATATGGCTGGAAAGGGCATATCTTCAAGTATCTAAATCCAAAAAAGGGTACGGGTATGCCAAGCCATTATGGAGATACGGCCACAGAGAGAAAGCCAGTTCCCAGAACTTTAGAGGGCGCTATTTATGTTGTGCAAAGCCAATGGAGCGTGAAATTTGGCACGGCTATGTGCAATTATGAGATAAAGATATTGTGAGATTTAAATACAAAACTGAATTTATATGAGAAAGTTATGGCAGTTTTAGATTATTTAGGGGTCCATTTTTCAAGAACTTGAGATTTTGTTGACGGAGTCGGTTTTAGATGTGAATTTCGAGTACGAAGATGGCATTTTGAAGGTCAAGTCATGTGTCGCAAATGAAAGAACATCTCTTAGACTATCTAGAGGAATTTGTTAGAAGTTTGTAGGATCTAGGATAGTGGAGATGGGAAGGAAGAAAGAAAGGCCTTAAAATGGACCAGAAACGGACAAAATGGCGCCTGGACGGTTATGCATGAGTAATTTCGAAAATCGAAGAATGTAGTGACCTTGATGAGATGTTAGAGACTATGCCTATGAAATTTGAAAGGAAAAGGACATGAGAAAAGCACCTAACTAGGAATAACAAACACTACGTGCAAAACGAATGCGATTTCCTGACGATAACGATAAGGAAAACACTAGAAATGCAATCGTGTCACAACGATGTGCGTGCAATGACGCCATGTTTCTACGTGTCAAACGAAGGAGCTACTCTCGGACTATCCAGAGCAATATGTAAGAAGTCTGTAGCTTCTGTGATAGTGGAGATAGTTAGGACGAAAGAAAGGTCATCAAAACGGCCCGAAACGGAAAAAATGGTGCCTGGACGGTCACGCATGAGGGTTTCCGGAGAACGAAGAATTTAGTGACCTTGAAGAAATGGTAGAGACTACGCCTACGAATTTTGAAAGGAATTGGAGTAGAGGAAGGGATCTAGAAAGGGCTCGCAAGCACTGCGTGCAAAACCAATAGGACTTGGTGCATGATGAACATGTTGCGACGCGTGCTTTGGCACGAACGGCCGCCCATACTAACACAACCAAATAACAGTCTTAAAAAATGACGTCATGGCCGAAACGTGTTATAATAGGGCGGAAACTCGGCGGAATTCGTATAGTGACCCTTGTTCAAATGCAATTTACTCACAATTTTCTGCGTGAACATATACCATACTTGGTATCATTCGAAAGGGCACTTCAGTGCGGTCAGTTTGAAACCATTGTTATCTGCGCAAAACGTACTGCACGCATCAAACGCGCTAGTACGTAAAGCATAGTAAATTCATCATTTTGGGCGATAACTTGGCGAAGAGGGCATTACAATTTACTAAACTTAGCAGACAGTTGTCACGTATATGGATACATGTGTCTGCCAAGTTTCATTGATGTAGGTATAAAGATCGCCGGTTTAGAGCAAGTTGAAGTTATTTCTCAATTTTCTTGAAAATGGCGAATTGGAGGGCGATTTTCTCAAATTTGGTCAGTGATAGGGTATATAATTTTGTATATGGCTGGAAAGGGCATATCTTCAAGTATCTAAATCCAAAAAAGGGTACGGGTTTGCCAAGCCATTATGGAGATACGGCCACAGAGAGAAAGCCAATTCCCAGAACTTTAGAGGGCGCTATTTATGTTGTGCAAGGCCATTGAAGCGTGAAATTTGGCATGGCTATGTGCAATTATGAGATAAAGATACTGTGAGATTTAAATACAAAACGGAATTTATATGAGAAAGTTATGGCAGTTTTAGATTATTTAGGGGTCCATTTTTCAAGAACTTGAGAGATTTTTGACGGAGTCGGTTTTAGATTTGAATTTCGAGTATGAAGATGGCATTTTGAAGGTCAAGTCATGTGTCGCAGATGAAAGAACATCTCGCAGACTATCTAGAGGAATTTGTTAGAAGTTTGTAGGATCTAGGATAGTGGAGATAGGAAGGAAGATATAAAGGCCTTAAAATGGACCAGAAACGGACAAAATGGCGCCTGGACGGTCATGCATGAGTGATTTCGAAAATCGAAGAATGTAGTGACCTTGATGAGATGTTAGAGACTATGCCTATGAAATTTGAAAGGAAAAGGACATGAGGAAAGCACCTAACTAGGAATAACAAACACTACGTGCAAAACGAATGCGATTTCCGGACGATAAGGATAAGGATAAGGAAAAGGAAAAGGAAAAGGAGAATATTAATGCAGAATGGGGCAGAATGTGAACGAAAACAAGGCAATGACGAAGGTTCGTCATTGCAACTAGAAATGCAATCGTGTCAGAACGATGTGCGTGCAATGACGCCGTGTTTCTACGTGTCAAACGAAAGAGCTTCTCTCGGACTATCCAGAGCAATTTGCACGAAGTCTGTAGCTTCTGTGATATTGGAGATAGGTAGGGCGAAAGAAAGGCATCAACAGTGACCTTGATGGGATGGTACTATGCCTACGAAGTTTGAAAGAAATTGGGATAGGGGAAAGAACCTAGAAAGGGCTCGCAAGCACTGCGTGCACAAACCAATGGGATTTGGTGCGTGTTTGACATTGCAATCAAGTTCGTTCTGGGGGCCAAAAGCGTGAACCCGATATGCCCCATAGACAATGCGTGTAATGAATGGGCGGAAAACGTGCAGGATCTGTATTATGGCCGGAGTTAAATTGTTTTTTCTCTCTCTCTTTACGTCTCCTTATGGGCCGTATTTGGTATCATTAGAAAGAGAATTTCATGGTTGTTATTGTAAACCACTCTCTTTTTTTCTATGATAATCCTATCGAAACACGTGATGTAAAATAGATGTATAGGACAAAATGGCGTCTTAAATGGCCCCCTTGACCAATTTCAAAAATCCGGCCAAGAGGTGCCCTGCGTATTGCATCTCGGAATGTCATTGCAAATTTTCAAGGAAAAAAAAGGATGTTTAGGGGGCGAAAAGTAGTCTGAAAAAATGACGTCATGGCCGATAAGTGTTATAATCGGGCGGAATTCGTATAGTGACCCTTGTTGAAATGCGATTTACTCACAATTTTCTGTGTAAACATATACCATACTTGGTATCATTCGAAAGGGCACTTCATTGCGGTCAGTTTGACACCATTGTCATCTGCGCGCAATGTACTGCACGCATTAAAGGCGCTATTACGTAATGCATAGCAAATTCATCATTTTTGGCGATAACTTTGCGCTGACGTTATTAAAATTTACCAAATTTAGCAGACAGTTGTCACGTATATGGATACATGTGTCTGCCAAGTTTGAACGACGTAGGTATAAAGATCGCCATTTTACAGCAAGTTGAAGTTATTTCGGAATTTTCTTGAAAATGGCGAATTTGGAGGGCAATTTTCGCAAATTTGGTCAGTGATAGGGTATATAGTTTTGTATATGGCTGGAAAGGGCATATCCTCAAGTATCTAAATCCAAAAAAGGGTACGGGTCTGCCAAGCCATAATGGAGATACGGCCACTGAGAGAAAGCCAATTCCCAGAACTTTAGAGGGCGCTATTTATGTTTTGCAAAGCCATTGGAGCGTGAAATTAGGCATGGCTATCAGCAATTATGAGACAAACATACTGTGAGATTTTAATACAAAACGGACATTATATGAGAAAGTTATGGCAGTTTTAGATTATTTAGGGGTCCATTTCTCAAGAATTTTAAAGATTTTTGACGGAGTCGGTTTCAGATTTGAATTTTGAGTACGAAGATGGCATTTTGAAGGTCAGGTTATACGTCGCAGATGAAAGAACATCTCTTATACTATCTAGAGAAATTTGTTAGAAATGTGTAGGATCTAGGATAGTGGAGATAGGAAGGAAGATAGAAAGGCCTTAAAATGGACCAGAAACGGACAAAATGGCGCCTGGACGGTTATGCATGAGTGATTTCGAAAATCGAAAAAGTAGGTGACCTTGATGAGATGCTAGAGACTATGCCTATAAAATTTGAAATGAAAAGGACATGAGGAAAGCACCTAACTAGGAATCACAAGCACCACGTGCAAAACGAATGCGATTTTCTGACGAGGAATATAAGGAGAATATTAATGGGGCAGAATGTGAACGAAAACAAGGCAATGACGAAGGTTCGTCATTGCAAAAATAAGAAGGAGGCGAAGAAGAAGAAGAAAAGACTAGAAATGCAATCGTGTCACAACGATGTGCGTGCAATGACGACGTGTTTCTACGTGTCAAACGAAAGAGCTTCTCTCGGACTATCCAGAGCAATTTGCACGAAGTCTGTAGCTTCTGTGATATTGGAGATAGGTAGGGCGAAAGAAAGGCATCAACAGTGACCTTGATGGGATGGTACTATGCCTACGAAGTTTGAAAGAAATTGGGATAGGGGAAAGAACCTAGAAAGGGCTCGCAAGCACTGCGTGCACAAACCAATGGGATTTGGTGCATGTTTGACATTGCAATCAAGTTCGTTCTGGGGGCCAAAAGCGTGAACCCGATATGCCCCATAGACAATGCGTGTAATGAATGGGCGGAAAACGTGCAGGATCTGTATTATGGCCGGAGTTAAATTGTTTTTTCTCTCTCTCTTTACGTCTCTTTATGGGCCGTATTTGGTATCATTAGAAAGAGAATTTCATGGTTGTTATTGTAAACCACTTTCTTTTTTTCTATGATAATCCTATCGAAACACGTGAAATAAATAGATGTATAGGACAAAATGGCGTCTTAAATGGCCCCCTTGACCAATTTCAAAAATCCGGCCAAGAGGTGCCCTGCGTATTGGAACTCGGCATGTCACTGCAAATTTTCAAGGAAAAAAAAGGACGTTTAAGGGGCGAAAAGCAGTCTGAAAAAATGACGTCATAGCCGAAACGTGTTAGGTTCGGGCGGAAACTCGGCGGAATTCGTGTAGTGATCTTTGTTCAAATGCGATTTACTCACAATTTTCTGTGTGAACATATATAATACTTGGTATCATCCGAAAGGGCACTTCATTGCGGTCAGTTTGACACCATTGTTAACTGCGCGCAATGTATTGCGCGCATTGAACGCGCTATTACGTAATCCATAGTAAATTCATCATTTTTGGCGATAACTTTGCGCTGACATATTCGAATTTTACCAAACTTAGTAAACAGTTGTCACGTATATGGATACATATGTCTGCCAAGTTTCATTGATGTAGGTATAACGATCGCCATTTTAGAGCAAGTTGAAGTTATTTCTCAATTTTCTTGAAAATGGCTTATTTGGAGGGCAATTTTCTCAAATTTGGTCAGTGATAGGGTATATAATTTTGTATATGGCTGGAAAGGGCATATCTTCAAGTATCTAAATCCAAAAAAGGGTACGGGTTTGCCAAGCCATTATGGAGATACGGCCACAGAGAGAAAGCCAATTCCCAGAACTTTAGAGGGCGCTATTTATGTTGTGCAAAGGCATTGGAGCGTGAAATTTGGCATGGCTATGTGCAATTATGAGATAAGGATAATGTGAGATTTAAACACAAAACGGAATTTATATGAGAAAGTTATGGCAGTTTTAGATTTTTAGGGGTCCATTTTTCAAGAATTTGAGAGATTTTTGACGGAGTCAGTTTCAGATTTGAATTTTGAGTACGAAGATGGCATTTTGAAGGTCAAGTTATACGTCGCAGATGAAAGAACATCTCTTAGACTATCTAGAGGAATTTGTTAGAAGTTTGTAGGATCTAGGATAGTGGAGAGAGGAAGGAAGAAAGAAAGGCCTTAAAATGGACCAGAAACGGACAAAATGGCGCCTGGACGGTTATGCATGAGTGATTTCGAAAATTGAAGAATGTAGTGACCTTGATGAGATGTTAGAGACTATACCTATGAAATTTGAAAGGAAAAGGACATGAGGAAAGCACCTAACTAGGAATAACAAGCACTGTGTGCAAAACGAATGGGATTTCCGGACGATAACCAGGAAAACAAGAATATTAATGGGGCAGAATGTGAACGAAAACAAGGCAATGACGAAGGTCGTCATTGCAATAACGAAGAAGAAAACCCTACGAAAGAGCTGAAAGAACTGAGAGGATTGGAGCACAGCAGAGCAACGTGCTCTCGACGAGACAAAGCCAGATTGCCAAATGATCTGCGCATGCGCTAGGTTCCCGTTAGTCGAAGCCTCCTATAGCCGGCCGCTTGAACGCACACACATTGTGGCGCGCGCTGAGCGGTCTCAAGGTACGGCATGTTCGATTTTTAATCTCGTTTGTGAGGTGGCTATCAGGCTGAATAATTCCGAGCTGAACGGGTTAACAATCAAACTTAAATGCTGATGTATATCAGATAAATCTAATAAGTATAAGTGTATAAATGCAAGAAAATGAAATATGATGAAATGCACATGAAAAAAACAATCTTGAAAGAAAAAGAATGAGCTATAAAAAGTGTGTAATAGACGAGAAATGTATATTGACTATCAATTTAAGTGCACAAAGTGCTAACTTGAATACTACACATGAATTCGAATGCTAGAAGTACACCGTCGCGTTGTCAGAAAATCGTGTTGCGCCAAATCGAATGACCAAATAGCAAAAGAAGCACATTGTTCATTAATTTGAATGAAACATACGTAGATTCTAACGAAAATTCCATAGATTCAAAATCTAGAAAAGGGAATATAAACCCGAGATATACCTGACTGCACTAAAACCGTCGAATTTGAACGCAAGACAAATTAATTTGAATGACAAACTCGCGAATTTGGCCGGGAAATCCTATATAAATATATTCTAGATTTTTTTTTTTCTTCACTGAAATGTTGTCTTTTTTGTATATGTGATGCTTATGCTTGTCAAATAAATAGTGTATAAAATGAAATTTAAAACAAAGATATCTTGTATAGAAATAAATGAATTCAAATGTATCTCACCAAATACTGCTGATACCCATAGGAAAGAAATGAGCCTGCCGCATACTCCTGCGGCAGACTTGCCGCAGACAGTCATCTTTTTCACATGCAAATTAGTTTTGCCGCAGACTTGCCGCAGACTTGCCGCATACTCTTTCAGTATGATGAAGAGTCTGCGGCAGGTCTGCCGCAGACTTGCTGCAGACCTGCCGCAGACTCTTCATCATGAATATTCATATCTCATATAGACCTGCTGCAGACCTGCCGCATACTCTTTCATATCCAGTACGTGGCAATAAAGTATGCATGTAGAAGAACCAGTGATAAACTGATCCATACTTCATTATCGATATTGGCAATATCGATATTACCAATTAGGTAATTTTTTTTTTGTTGTCTTAATTTTTTTTTTTTTATGGTCAGTTTTTATTCTTTTCTCTCTTGAAACAAATTATAATCATAGTACAAATTACAATCATCATATGTAACTCTCACTGCAAATGTGATGACATTATAAATCAGTATAAATTTTTGTCTTACAAACGGCTTCAAAAGAAACTTACATAGTTAGTTCCTATACATCATATTTGAAACAAAAATTCATATTTTCAAAAAAACAAAAACATATGCAGTTGTATAATACCAATATATATCGATATTACCAATTAGGTATATTCTATTCTCAATTGTATTAACTCCATCACATAGATCATTTGAAGTGTATTCAAGAGTAACATTTAAAGTGACAAAGGCTCGTACACTTATATATATACTAAATATGTATATTGTTTCTTGGTTAGTAATCATATAATCAATATCAATCTATCAATCTATTGCTAAAACGTGAATGTAATTGTAACATGATCAGACAAAATAATCTATTGGTTAATAATGGCAAAAGGAAAAAAGAAATCACAAAAATGATGTGCATTGTCTTAATTTGCTTAACAAATCATGATAAATGTATTTTTCTGTCACACGTGTAAATTTAGTAATAATGAATATGCATGAGATGATTGGTTTCAATTGGTTTCAATTGGCCCTATTAGACTTTAATGGGATTTCAATTGGACCAATCTGCCCCATTAGACTTTAAAAGGTTTTCAATTGGTTTCAATCGGACCAATTGAAGTCCAACTTCAGGCCAATGGGGTCCCATTAAAGTCTAATGGGGCATAGGCCAATGGGCCCAATTGGTCCAATAGGGACAATCTGGACCAATTGAAACCATTTGAAGTCCTATTAAAGTCCCATTGAAACCTGTTTAAACCTATTGAGACCAATTGAAACCAATTGAAAATTCAATTGGTGTTCAATTAGTTTCAATTGGATTTTTGTCTTGGGTAGTTACAACAAAAAAGTAAGTTAGTGGGGCTGAAGATAAGATCACATATGGCACAACAAAAAAGTTTGAAACAGTCCGTTAATTCCTCAGTCTCCTCTTATGTAATAAATTCCTCTTATGGTACCAGTTGAACTTGAAGCAAATTGTTTGGTTTGACAGAAGCTAAAAAGACAATTAACAGTGCTAATTAACACAGGAATTTACAAGATCATGGGCTCAGCCTTCAACCTCATATGGTACTGCATGTCCTACAAAATGGCCGCCTATAGCCTTGCTTCAGACTGTATAATTTCCCACATTTCTGTGGCAGACCTGCCGCAGACTGTTCCTGTGGCGTACTGGTATGCGGCAAGGTTAGTCTGGAGCAAAGTTTCATCCTACCGCAGATCTGCCGCAGACTGTTCCTGTGGCATACTATAGTATGCGGCAAGTCTGGAGCAAAGTTTCATCCTGCCGCAGATCTGCCGCACACTGTTCCTGTGGCGTACTGGTATGCGGCAAGTCTGCAGCAAAATTTCATCCTGCCGCAGATCTGCCGCAGACTGTTCCTGTGGCATACTGGTATGCGGCAAGTCTGCAGCAAAATTTCCTTCTGCCGCATACTTCGGCATACTCTTTGCCGCAGACTAAAAGTCTGCCGCAGATCTGCGGCAGGTCTGCGGCAGGTCTGCGGCATACTTTTCACTTTCCTATGGGTATAGCTTCCTCCTAATATTATTCGTTTTTCTTTCACAGAAATCTTACACACCAGTTTTGAGTTTTGAGTGACATGGTTACAGAGGGAGAGAGAGAAAGGTGATAAATGTTTGAAAGGATAGAAAATATAAACATTGATTAATGTGAAATGAGAAAGAGAGAGAGGGATGGAGGGAGAGGGAGAGAGAGCGAGAGAGAGAGAGAGGGGGCGGATGACTCACAAAACAGAATGGGGCGGAACCTTATGAAAAGGGAGAGCGAGAGGCTAACATTAGTCATTTCTATTCAATACCATATTCCTTCTTATTGCAATTTCAACCTGTTTGCTTGTTCTGCTTTTGGTCTTGCAGTATTGATGATAATGAATGATTGAATCAGGCTAGAAAACCCCTTGGCTAAGGAAATCGGACGGCGAAGAGCGGCGCGCCGCGGCGGACGTGGATCAGCCATTTATCTTTATTTGGGGAATTCCCCAAATTTAGCCTCAATTCAGACAATGCTTAATATTATTTATTGTTTTTATATCATTTATAAGGTAAGAAAATTTGTTATATGCTAAAAGTAAATGTAAAAATCAAAATGACGGTCCATATGCCCACAATGTAATATATCTTTCGAAAAAACTAATATCTGGGGGGAAATATATGTCACATGATATCGAGGCGTGGACTATGTCAGGATCATGTATGTCTTGGCCGCGCCTACGCCTACGCTTTGCTTTGACGGAGTAGATCTACTACTAGTACTAGTCGGCAGGCCTGGCGTGGGATATGATGTGTTGCAAAACAATTTGGTGCTGTCGCATGCATTGCATAGTTCAGGAAGTAATGCCATAGATGGAGATTTCCTCATTATCAACATAGATCTTAGACTAGGCTTATTTTAATTTATATCCTTTATAACGACGAACAAACTTTTGGTCAGACTTTAGTTAAGTCGTCTGTGTTGGATTTTCTGTGTGCAAACAATTACTTCAATTCCAGGCAGAGTTTGTTTGTTAATCGTTGAGGCAGGCACTCGCCGCAAGAATCAGTAACGACGCCGTTTGGACACGGGCTCCCTAAGCATAAGGCAGAGCCGAGGCTAGGCTGGCTTGACAGTTGGTCGATGGGTGATTTTGATGGAATTCGAACTCAATTTATACTGGAATAGACGCTGAAATTGAGACCACATTCAACTTCAACAGTTCAAGTACAGTAGATCTGCTGAGAATTGGTAATTTACTCTAGATTTTTGTTCTCTTAATCTTCTAAATATAACTAGACTCTGGATTTTTTAATTATTTTATTACATAGAAATGGGTCTCTCTTTGTTGTTGTCATTTTGAGAAATTACTGTCGAATTATTTCAAATTGAAAAACCTGACAAGTCTAGACAGTTTTATGACCACTGATCATGGTTTAGCATGATTGGGTAACTTCAAACTTGTAAGTGTAAGTTATTTTGTTTATTGTCATTCAAAATGTTTTAAAAAGTGTTGTTATGTTGTTGATGCTATTATCATTAGTAGTAGAAGTAGTAGTAGTAATATTAGTAAACATTTATATTAAATGTGCAATGTCTGTCAAAGTTGACACTCCTGGCGCAGTTGTGAGAACATTGTATAATTGTGGGCATATTGAAATGATGAATTTAACTTCATGTATTATGCTCTTTCATGCTTAATAATCTCCCACAGTTGTAATAGAGTAACAAATTTATGTGACATTGTTTATTCAGACAGGATCCAAGTCAAAACATTTATTGCGATAGATCATCACAAGTTGTCCTGAACGGAAGGAGTCCCCCATAATCGTTGAGGGCTGCTATGGCCGTTGAACTGGGCACTCGTGTCGTCCGTGGTCCCGACTGGAAGTGGGACGATCAGGACGGCGGCGAGGGCCATGTCGGGACCGTGGTCTTCATCGGGAAAGGAGACATCGCCGACCGACCGGAGAAGACGGTCCTCGTCATGTGGGACATGGGGAGGAAGAATAACTATCGCGCTGGATTCAAACGATCCTATGATCTCAGAATCTTTGACAATGCACAGACGGGTTAGTCATGTTTTTCTCTTTAAAGCCACACTGTAGGCTACTAATTGTAGCTACTTGCGCCCTCTATATGACAAACAATGCCTAAGCGGTGACCATTGGTCCCCCATGGTCCCGTTTCCGTAAGTTAATTGAGAGCTGATTTGATGAGATAACCACCTGTCTAGTGACCTTGCAGTGTGGTCTAATCACCCTTGCCAAACTAATACTGACGACCTTCAAAGCCTGACTGCACTAGTTTGCCCAGGAGGGATTAGACCTCCCTGCGTGGTCACTGACAGGTGGTTATCTCATCAAATCATCTCTCAATTAACATAAGAAAAAGGGGACCATGGGGGAATGGTCACCGCTTAGGCATTGTTTGCTATAAAGAGGGCGCAAGAAGCTATAAGTAGTGCAGTGGGGCTTTAAAGGTACTATGTCCCATTTGCAGGCCAAAAAAATGAAAAGGTTAAATTGCAACGGCATTTGAAAGATAAAACTAATTTAGAACTTCCCTAAAAAAGGTGGGGCTTGAAAATGTCTTCAAGTGGGAAAATAACGACTATTAGCTGTCAAATTGACTTGGGAGCTATAGAGCCAATAAGTAATAGTCTTGATTTTTTAGACCATTGTACCGAATGGTCATGCATTTTGTGCTGTGCAAAGATTCAATCAGTTTAATTTTGGCCATCACAAGAAATGGGTTATTGATGTACGTAGACAAATGCTCATGTACCCTTTACAGCTCATTTTATAGTGTATGTTATTATCAAAGAAGAAAAACAGCCAGTCAGTCACTCAATAGTGTCTGACAGTGAAGTCTAGCTAGTTAACATGTTTCCTTGCATAATTTGAATATTAGGACACTGCTAACATTTAAATTTCACAGATAGGACATACATGACATATTCATAATTCCTGCAAAGTTCTACAGCATTTGAGGTTGGCTGCAAAAGGGACATAGTACCTTTAAGAAAACAATGTAAGAACAACATTATGCAAACATGTATTTAAAGGGATGCCTCAAGGTTCCTGACAAAAATAGATCAATAATTATCCCTTAAAAAAATTACATCAGACAAAGTCATTTTAAAGTTGTATTGAAACATGTATGTAACCTAGTGAAAAAATACTGTAAATTAGATGACTGATTCTGACATGAGATATGTTACAATTAAACAAAAAATTAAGTGGGTGATCTTCTTATTTAATGGGGCAGGGAATTCCAAAGCCTGGTGTATCAGTCATGAATGCCCTGTCAAAGTCCTCTTTGAATTTGATCATGATTCTTTTAACCACAAGTGTTGCCTTATTTAGCAAGAGCAGCTGGGTCCGTCCAGAAAGTTGGGGCAGTTTTTGTGACATACCAGAAGTGAGAAACTACCGGTATGTCTCCTTTCAACTGTAACAATGTTTGCTCAAATTGAGTTTTGCATAAAAAGCATAGCCAACAATCTTCAGAAGTACTCCAGCTTCATGGTGAATCAATATTATCGACCAAAAGTGTATGTAATGTTATCTGAATATGGTGTCCATGTAAGGCTGGTAAAAAAGGTTTTGAAGAAAAGCAACTGAAACAGGAACGATTGTGGCAGGGCATTACTATATATAAATTCATTGCACAAAATCTTCAACAGATAATTTCATCTTTTTTATCTTCCATGTGTAGTAGAAGATCTCATACTACGTTACATGGACACCTTCATATTTTTTGCCCCAACTTTATGAAATGACCCAGCTCTAAGTGTTTTCCTATTTTGGGTGCTTTTCCTTCATTTTGTCTTAAATTCCTGTCCTGAACCTCTTTTATCAATGGTTGGTTTTATGTGATTATGCAAAATATTGTTTTTTTAATGCTAATGATTTCATAAAAAACTTGAAATTATTACTTTTTGAGGTTAGGTTCCTGTTTCATGAAACTTGTTATCAATAGCAAATGCTAAATTTTGTTATGGCAAATATGCTCTCAGCCAATCAACTGCCATGATTTCAGTAGCTTATAACAGTAATTGTAACTGGTTATTGATAACAAGTATTATGAAACTGGGCCCTGTACATCAAGGAGAAAATGAAATTTTGTTTAAAGGCGCAGCTGGAGCAGCTAATTCTTGCTCTCTGCCCTTTTCTGAATTACCCAGTAAAAAGATATTATCTCACGCTCTCCTTTTCTCAACTCATTTTTTTCAGATGTTGTTCATCCTGATGTGTCGTGCATGATTTGCAAGGGCGAAGGGATACATGGTATTCGATGGAAATGTTTTAACTGCTTTGAATGTAACCTGTGTACTCTGTGT
Organism: Strongylocentrotus droebachiensis; assembly: GCA_035222895.1. NCBI lineage: Eukaryota > Metazoa > Echinodermata > Echinoidea > Camarodonta > Strongylocentrotidae > Strongylocentrotus > Strongylocentrotus droebachiensis. The sequence goes on from JAVYIG010008955.1 coordinate 23,780, forward strand.
TTCATGTTTGGTAAACATGATATCGGTCATCAATTCCAGAGGTTTATCACAAAAGACTCTGCAGGGTAAGTGAAAATTGCCAACATATTTTTCTTGGAAATTATCATCAGTTATCTTTTGGACAATCTTCTAGTTGCTTTCTCCTTTGATATCTTCTCATTCCTCTTTTTAAGTACGTCTCCACATTTTCTCTCTTATGCTACACATTTTGTTCCCCTTTATAGGTTACATTCCTTTATTTGCTCATATTTGTTTTCTTCCCCCTTCTGTAATGCTTGTAGTTTTCCAGCCTGTGATCCTCATCATCCTTGTTTACATACCATCAGTGTAGCGCCAGAAGGGCATTAAATCATATCGTTAACACATAGACGAGGTTCTAGGACATTACCCCCCCCCCCCTGAAAAAAATTATATTTTTATTAAAACCCATTTACTAGCACTATTTAGCAGGATGGACTTCCCCTTTAATGGACAGGGGGAGGGGTAATTTTCCGGGGGGTAATTTCCTCGCAGGTGGTTGGCATTTGGGGGTAATTTTCAGAGATTTTCCGAAGGGTGAATTTCTAGGGTGTAATTTTTAAAGTTAAAAATATGTAATTACACTGTATTATCAATTTAAGGAATATATTTAATGTTTTTTGTCTCTTTGTTCTTGTAGGAGAGCTCTGTATCGCAGACAAGGTGCAAGGAAGGTGGAAGCTCTTGGTACTTTTCCTGGGGCTCTGGTCCAGAGAGGCATCGACTGGAAATACGGAGACCAAGATGGTATTAGCTCATTTTTTTATTTCCCTTTCCTAAATACCAGATGATTTTCGAAAGAACTGAATTCAATGTAGTGTAGATACAAAAGAATGGTTTGGAAAATCTTGCACTGACTGGAAGAATCGAGGGGAGGAGGAGTAGGGGTAGATGGAGGATTCTGTGGATGAGTAGCTTAAGGAGTGGGATTTCTGAAAGTGGAATTTATCTCGGGAGAATGAATTACTTCATAGAACTTATTGGACAGAGAGTTGTGGCACTCCATGGTCGCCAACGTCTCAGGACGTGGCACAGAGAGAGAGAGAGAGACAGAGAGAGAGACAGAGAGAGAGAGAGAGAGAGTAGATACAACTAAAGACTTGTATTGTCAGCCTACACTGTACTTTGATTTATCACAAACAAAGAATTGGTACCTTTATGACTTTATGGACAGGTAGATTAACAATTTAGGAATTTCCTTATTCTATTCTGAGTGCAAAGGAAAATATGATCTTATATCAGCTCTCATCGAGGGCCCTAGCTGTTTCATAAAACTTGTTATCAGCCATAATGCCATAATATTAGTAGCTTATAACAGCTATTGTTACTTGTTACTGATAACCTGTTTTATGGAACAGGGCCCAGAAAATAACTTGGAGATAATTTCCATGAGATGAAATTTTTGCTGACTTGTCTGCTAACAATAAACTTTTTTTCATTTTGAGTATAATTTCAGTTTTCAACCTTGTAATATTTACAACAGAAATCATAGTTAAAGTTGATACTTTTAATGTAAGATATCAGCATGGAACATTCGACACAGTGTAAAAACCAAATAGTTGATAGTGACTCTAGACTCTAGTTCTAAAGGTAACAGTTGTACTAGACTTGACTTGCTTGACTTATGGTAAGCCGTCCCACACCATCGCTGGGATGTATCATGGCTGCTGTTTCACAACGGCTTGCCACACCTTCCTATCTTCTGTCAGCCTAGTGGCTTTAGTCAGTGAGTCAAGGTGTTTGTTGTTGCAGTCCGCCTTGATACAGTCCATCCATCACTTCGCTGGTCTTCCCCTTGGGTGTTTGCCATGTACATTTCCGTGTGGGGGTATTTTTTTGGATTCATTCTGTTGATATGTCCAGTATCTCAAACTTTTTGTGGCAACCCTGTCGATGATGGTTTCTTCCATGTTCAGTGTTCATATTGTACTAGAAGTACAGTCAAACCTGCTTTAGTGACCACCTGTCTGCAAAGACCACATTTTTTGTTTTCCTTCAAAGTGGTTTCGCATTGAATCATGTACTAAAGGAACCTGTCTTCAAAGACCAATTTTTGTGTTTCCCTTTGGCGGTTGTTATAGACAGGTTTGACTGTACTAGAGGTAACAGCAAATTATTATTATCAAAATTTTTCCAGGAGGAGAAAGCAGTCGTCCAGGTAACATGATAGACATACAAGGTTGGGGCAATAAGGGCAACCGAGCCGCTGCCGGGGTGAAATGGCGCGGTAAGACCAACGAGCCAAAGATCTACCGATACCGTCTCGGGATCGAGGGGAAGGTAGACATTAAGTGCAAGGAGGAAGGCCGAGGAGGAACGTACTATCCCGATCTACTGCCTAACCTAGGTATGGTTCGGTCGCTGTTTTTAACTATATACCTCTCTTTAGAAATCTAGCCATCTGTTTGGTCGAAATTGCAGTCATGATTTTAGCCATTCTCCCCTAAAGAGACGAACAATGCCAGTAATGGTCAATAGTTCATGAGTGATATTGCCGCAAGACTCCGGTTACCAGAAAATAGTTAAATAGTTAAATTAAGGACGTCATATCAGGATGCAACATCCCCTTGAGCCTATAAAACAACTATTTCTCTCTCATAGCAGTCATTATATCTATACTAACATATTTATTGGCTTTGGTCGACCAATTGCACAAACAAGGCATTGCTACAATTGATTTTTTGGCACACATTCATGAAAGTATTTTTTATTCATATGATTGAATAATGTTGTATCATGGTTTTTGTACTTGTTTATTTAAATAATGTTCATATTTTAATGCTTATATAATAGGGTTACTCAACTTTCTTTAATTATAAATCTCCTAATTACACAATGCAATATGAATATCATAAGGTCTTAAGACAAATTAGTTGAGTTCTGGTCATGCGATTGCATTGTGAAAGAAACGGTGTAGAGTCGATCAGAAAAGGTTGATCGTCTAGCATATAAGTATTTGTGTGTATTGCAAGGTTCTGGAATCATCAAAATGATAAGAAATTTGGCCAAGTCTTGGTAAAGTCATAAGCATTGTACACAGAAAGATGTATATGGGACTACACGAACACGTGGTATAAAAATCTGTCCCAATTTGTACGATGTTACATGCCATATTTAGAATATGAAGGCATTTGAAGAGCCATGCTTTTCAGGGAGCATGTTTTATCTGATGTTTTCCCACACTTGCATAATAACAATGACACCGCTCAAAAATTATTTTTCACCTCTCCCCAGAACTCAACCTCATCTTTAAGATTGATAATCATGTTTATATAGATTTTGCTGTAAAATAGAATTAATCCAAATCACTTGACTTTGATTTAATATGATTTGATTAAATGATTATACATGTATCTCTAGGTGAAACGGAAGAACTTCAAGTTGGTGATACCGTTGTAATCCAGTTGGGTAAAGATACTCTCAAATCACTGGATATTGCCAAGATTAGTGTGGCGAGAGAAACACAAGAGGTAAGACATTAATCTACATGTGTCACTCTCGACCCAAGTGAGGTAAATGGGTACCTGGCAGGAATTAATTCCTTGAAATGCTAGAGCGCCGTCATGGCAGCCATGCTAAAGCCGGGGTAATAGTTCTAAAGCTCTTTGGAAGCGCATAGAGACAATATATTGTGATATGTGCTACACAAGAACGAAACAAATTATTAATACACAGAATGTCATATTTTGTGATATTGAATTGAATGATAATTTACTTGCAAAATAAGAAAGAACTAGAACGAAAATTGATAGGAGCTCCTAAGTTGATACGTAATGTTTTTACAATGGTTTATTGAGTGCGTTTAATGCATACACTTAGGGATAAATTGTTGTAAAGTTTATGTCTTTTTCGGACCGTTATTGCCTAGTAGTTGGCAATTCCAAAAATGCTTGTTTAGGAAGATTTTTATTCATAAAGAAATGTCTGAAAAAGTATGTGAAATTTATAGGCTGGGTTAACTTTTGAGTCTTTATCTGATGAAGCCTTGATTGTCACGCATATGGTTTTTATACACATTACTTTTGTTGACCATGTGATGTCTCCATTGGGTGGTCTTTATAGACAGGTGTCACTATAGTTTGATTTCTCTTACATGGCTACTTCTCTTTCTTTTTCTTTTTCTTTGGTAGGTTGCTGGTGAGAAGGGCGTTGTCAAGGAGGTGACCAATAAGGGTGAACTCAGCATCCACTTTTTAAGTGGACAGAATGTACAGATTAATCCTATTGCAGTACGAAAGGTCAGTTCTAACCGTGATAGAGTACCGAAGCTGTGACATCATGAAAATCTATTTTTTAGAATTTCTCAATCTGAACTTCATTTTCAGTAAGAGCATAAAAAATAATGTCCAAATGTCGAAAACCAATGGAATATGTTAAGTATTAGCTGAGATATGACCATCCAAATAAAAATATTTCAATAGGAAATCACTATTAGTTTGCTCTGGTACGTAATGTTATGCGAACCAGAGCAAAATAACAGTTACCGGTAATTTCCATTGATATCTATTTATTCAGAATGTCATATCTCAGCCAATAATTAACATATCACATTGGTTTTCAACGTTTGGACATTGTTTTTTATGCTCTTTCGGAAAATGAAGCTCAAATTTGGAAACTCTAAAAACATTTTTTTGATGACTTCACACTTGACCACTTTATGGGCAACTCTGGTTTGGAAAATTGCGTTTTTCGATATAAAAAATAATTGGTGCATATATAGTGTGGGAACAATATATTCAGCTCAGTCTTGATTCATTCTTCAGTTTAAAAAACATGCAAAACATTAAAATATATATACATTGTAAAGCATTTCAAAGGTGGTTGTGGTTGTCATCTGAACAGTGTTTTTTCATAGTAGCCAAAATCTATGAGCTACCAGTACCCCTGAGGCTTATACTTGTAAACAGATACTGGATGTATATATTCATGAATTTCTTGGATGTGTTTTTACAAACTTCAGGTTTCAGCATTCAGTGTCGGGGACAGGGTCCGGCTGATCACCGACCAATCACAAGCAGAGAATCTTCAGAGAGGGCACGGAGGATGGAATCATTCAATGAGAAAGGTAGGACCTGCGTCCCGGCGGTTTGAGCAGTACTTGGTGGCGTTTGTATTAAACTTTGACAGTGTGAATATAATAGTAGTAATAATGATAATGAAATAATGATGAGAATGATACATGTAAGGGGGAGGGGAGAGGAGGAGGAGGAGGAGGAGGAGGAGGAGGAGGAGGAGGAGGTGGAAAAAAAAGAAAGAAAAAACAATAGGGAGAAGAAGAGGGCAGACAAAGGAGGAGGAAGAGAACAAAATAAAAGGAAAAAAAGAAGAATAAGAAAGAGGAAAAGAAGAAGAAGGAGGAGACGTCTTTTTTGCTGAGAGGGTAGCCTCTTTTTGTCAGAATCTATTTTTTTCTCCCATCTTTGGACACCTTGATGCTTAATTTCCAGTACCTGCACTTTTCATTATTGTTTCATGGATTTGATTCCGAACAACTTGACAATGTACATGTATGATTCTTTTCAATATTTATAATAAATTTCAATGAATCCTAGGGCTTTGTTTCAGTATTGCTTAATTCATATGGAAAAACTTAAATTGTGTGATTTCAAATCAATTTCAGATTCTTGGTCGAGAAGCTATAGTAGAACAGATCTACAGCGATGGAGACGTCAAGGTCAAAATAGAAGATACCTCGATAAGGCTTCTCTTTCATCCAGCGTGTCTGATATTTGTAGAGTCAGGTCAGGTCTTTATCTGTCCATCTATCTTTCTATCTATCTATCTATCTATCTTTCTGTCTATCTATCTTTCTCTCTATCTTTCTCTCTATCTCGATAAGGCTCCTTTTCCATCCAGTATGTGTGATGTTTGGTTAAGTCCATCTGTGTATGTACCTATCTATACATTTATATATAATTCTATCTATATATCTATCTATCTATATTTCTATCTATATATCTATCTTTCTGTCTATCTATCTATCTATCAATCTTTCTGTCTATCTATCTATCTATATATCTATCTTTCTATCTATCTTTCTGTCTATTGTAAGTAAATAAGTGTTAGTCATTTTGGTTTTGAAATGATGGTAAATTATGCAAAAATGTTGTGTAACGAACACATCATTGTGTCTTTATCCTGACGTATTTGTTGTGTTATTCTCATTATTAAAGATGATACTGATAATAACGAGGGAAACGGCGGCCAACTGACATCTTCCAAACTTGACTCGGGGAGCGATCAGGATGATATTTCCTTTGGTGGTCTCTCGGCACCCCCCGAGATTCTGGCTCGGGGGCCGAGAGCACAGCGAGCGTATGCCGAAGCAGCTAAAGCTGGCACAAAGAAAGTATACCGAACACGCCTGATGCTTGTGGGCCAAGAACGTGTTGGAAAGACAAGTCTAAAGAAAACTCTTACAGGACAAGGGTAATCTCGTTATTATCCCTTTAAGTTCTTCTCTCTCTCTCTTTATTTATTGTTCCTTGTTTATCTGTCTCTGTATGTATTTCTCCCATTTACTTGAAAAAGAATAGACAACCTTATTAATACAGTCATGTTGACTTTAGATTTTCTGTTTGAATGCATGAAATCTTTTTCCAACATAATCAAGCGTGCAGGTAGCAAGATGATTTTGATCTGGTTTATTCTGTCTTATTGATAATGTTGTAATTCCCTTTGTGATTACTTTTCCTTTTTTAAATCTTATATATCTCTTATTTTCTCTTTTGTTGGTAATAGAACCATTTCTAATCAGTGAATAGGTACATATATTATACACAGTGGTCGTTTGTGATCAAATTTATGAATGTGCAATAATATAATAACTATGATTTGTATAGGTTTTTTTGTTTGTTTATTAGAGGACATCACTTTATATTCTAAAGAAGTCATAATCTTTTGTTTTTTTTATTTGAAGGAAATAAAGATTTACTTTTAAAATAAATCTTCTAAAAAGTAAACAAAGTACTGATTTTGTTTTCTAAATGATTTATATGTGTCTCTTCTAAGGGGCTATCCGATCTTTATAGCAAGTTGCTTTGAAGGGAAGCAGAAAAAATAGACAACAGATTGGTGAAAGTTTTAACCAAATCCGGTAAACTTATGAAGTTTTGAAAGTCGAAATGTTGTGTGGTGTCGAGTACAACTATTTGTCAATTTGTCAATTTGTCTATTTGTCAATACAACTATTTGTCAATATGAAATGGTGTCGAGTACAACTACAGCAACTTCCCCATTGTGGAACAAAATAGATATGATATAATTTGTCAATATGAAATTCGATTCAATTAAAAGTGGTATATTAGACAACATGTTGCATGACAACAAGCTGTGTATACACATAATAAAAAATAGAATTGAACATGCAAGGTACTGTAAACAGTAATAAACATTAGTAACATTTTATCTAATATAGATTATAATTGTTGCTGGATACAGTCAAAATACATTATCAAAGTTAAAGATATAAAGGTGCAAATGATTATAAGCAGTATCAAGAAAATTAAGCACATACTTGAAAAAGATCAAACTAGTATACCTGTATACTGTATCAGATCTCTGTCTCTCCTTCTTTACTTGGATTACAACCCAACTGATATTCATGATATTTGTATGTGGCGATAGATGGGATAGCTCTTCATCCTCAATTACGTCAAAAATTATTTTACAATGGAATTCACTAATTCACCATGCAATTTGAGATTCACGTAGATTAAGTGATTTTAACTTCTAAACATTTATAATTCATCATTTATTTATCGGAATTTGTTAGTTGTTGTTGGATTTGTCTGATTTTACCTGATTCAACTCGTTGAATGTTTTAAATACTTTTTGTATCAAATTTACTTTTTTATTATTTGCTTCAGATTTGATAAAAATGAGGCAATAACGGACGGTGTAGAAACAGCAAACACATGTGAAATTAGCATAGAGGATGCAAAGACTGGTGAAAAAATGTGGTCAATTCCTCAAAAAGGACATGGGAATGAAGATAAAAAAGGTAAGTAGAACTTGAACAAAGATTTTGCCTTTACTATGATAAAAGTGAAATTCTTTACATATACTGGTATATATATCTTTAATTCTGACATTATGATTTGTTCAAACTGTTGGTGACAAATGAGGATAAAAAAAGCTTTAAAATAAAAACTTAAAGGGAGGCTTTACTACTTCAGCCAGAAGGGATTAGATCACACAGCGAGCCAGCGAGGTCACTGTGACAGGTGGCTATCTCATTAACTCAGCTCTCATTTAACATAAGAAAAAGAGGATCATGGGGGACCAACAGGCACCAATTGGGGAAGTTTTGTATATAGAGGGAGCAAGTAGCTACAAGTAGGACAGTGTGCCTTTAAAGCGTATCTTTTTATTTTAATATCTTAATGTTACAACTTGTAAGCTCTGGTTTATAAATGTCTTTTATTCTTGTTCTTATTATTATTGTCATTTTTATTGTCATGATCAACATTATTATAATTGTAATTATCATTATTATTATTTGTTTGCTATTATTTGTACTACTATTATTGTTATTTATTATTATTACCATTAATACTGTCTCAAACCTTTCCTGACATAGCAATCACTGAGTTATAGTTCTTGCAGTGGTAATATAGATATAAGAAGTGAACTGATGTGTCCTAATGGTCTCATAACAATATCACTGTTTTTGTACTGCTATGTAAATATGTAAAAACTATCGAACTGATTAATAGACTGCAAAGTATTTTTCGAACAACTTCCCATTTCCTGTACCATCAGATATTAAAAAAAAATCTATTTCTTTCACAAGCTTCTTCTCCAGACTTTCCATTCCTATTATAGATAGCATGCTGTTAGATGTCACCAAAAACATCCTTTTCAGTCATACGTTTTGAAGAAATTTATATTTTAGTCAAGATGTATATTAAAACAATTGAAGGAACTGCATGACATCACATATTTCTAGCTATCTGGTATTTTTTAACTAGCTATAAAGGCAGGATTGCACATCTAATTATTTATTAAAATCTTGTATGTGTACACGTAATTTAAATTACTCTGGAGTCATACAATCTTATATTACAATAATTGTGATGATTTACTTTCAAAGATGATGAATATAGTATAGCTCTTGCGGATGAAATAGCAAAGAGGCTGAAGATGACCCCACCACAGGTAATTATTATCTCCGTACAGGTATTGTTATTCTAATTGGAGGTAACCCATTAAGAGAGAATGAAATGGCTATCGTACTTGTTAATCCAAATAAAATCTCTATACAAGTCAATGTAGTAATGAGTTAGGATTAGGATGGAGAAGTGAAATTCAGCCAGAAGGATTTAAAAAAACTAGGATGATCATCCAACAAATAAATGATATCGGAAATTGTGCCCAATGAATTTCATAGCAATATACCTGAGTAGTAAGTAAAGAATGATAAGTTTAGGGCTGTTTGAGACTAGACTACAATACACTTCAGTACATTGAGGTCGCTGTTTCCTTTGCATACATGCATTTCATTTATGATAATATATTTTGATTATTTTCATTATTGCAACACAAGTTTCCATTTAACTCAGTATTGGCCATTCAAGGATTCATAAACCCTAGTACATATATCGACTGTGTGCATCAGGAATATTAAGTACATATTCAATCATGCAATGACACATTAAATGCTCTAGACCAGTCTAGAATTAATGACAATGTAAACAAATAAAGAGTGGGATCTTCTCATCAACCACTTTAAAAAGTAGATTTAGTTGCTAATTGTGAAGCGATTAGTGCAAGCTGCTAAATGAGAAGCTTAATATTGGTTTATTTTGTGTACATGCAGGATCAAGAAAGTTTAGAACCACACAGTGAAACTACTCTCAGCAGAGGCCTGAATCCTGAAGAAACAGGTTAGTATATGTTTGTTTTGTTTTGGTTAGCTTTAATTTGTTTGTGTTAATTTTTTGTTTTGCTTGTACTATGTCCCATTTGCAGCCAACATCAAATTCTGTAGAAATTTGCAGGAATTATGAAAAATGTCATGTTTGCCCTATCTGTGAAATTTATACGTAAGCATGATTTGAATATTAGGACACTAAATTAAAAATAATTCAATTCATGCAAGGAAACTCGTTTACTTTCTAGACTTCACTGCCAGACACTATTGAGTGACTGACTGATTTCTTTTTTTTTCTTTGGTAATAAAATACATAAAATGAGCAATAAAGGGTACAATGAGCATTTGTCAATATCAATAACCCAATTCTTGTAGAGGCCAAATTTAAACTGATTGAATCCTTGCACAGCACAAAACATGGGACCATCCGGTACAAGGGTCTGAAAATCAGACTATTACTTCAGTGATTGCAATCAGAATTTATAGTCGTTATTTTTCCACTTAAAGACATTTTCAAGCACTTTCGTTTTGAGGGAAGTTCTAAATTAGTATTATCTTTCAAATGCCGTTGGAATTTAACCTTTTCAAATGAGACATAGTACCTTTTACTCTAGATTTAATCCTTAATTCATCATCCATAAAATATAAAGTTTATTAAAAAGTTGATGAGAAATGAGTATTTACTTTTTAAAACTCCTTTTAAAGTTTTATCACAGATATTTTGTCATAACTCGATCAGTGCACTATTTAAACTGCATGCAATCAATTCTGAATTATTAAATGTCAGTTACATGCAATATTCTCATAATGATAATCAAGGAATTTTTAACTTGCTATAAAGGCAGGATTGCACATCAAATTGTTCATTAAAATCAATTAATTAAATTACTCTAGAGTCGTACAATCGTATGTTACAATGTAATATATGATATATCGTGATTTACTTTCACAGAGAATAAATACAAAAAAACTCTTGCAGAGGAAATACCAAAGAGGCTGACCGTGACTCCTCCACAGGTAATTATCATTTCAATACAGTCATTGTTTTTCTTATTTGAAGTAAAGCAGTAAGAGAGAATGAAATGGCTTTCTTACATATTAATCCAAATAAAAATCTCTATGAAAGTAAATGTAGTAGTGAGTTATGATATGATGGAGAAGTGAAATTCAGCCACTAAAAAAGATACATTTATGATGACCATCCAAACAAATTTTGGGTATTGTGCTCAATGAATTTGAAAGCAATATACCTTTAGTTAGTAAGTAAAGAATGATAATTATATGGGCTGAGACTACAATGCACTACAGCCACGTTTTTCAACTGTGATGCAGTAATAGAAATGTATACCATGTATCTAGCTTTTATGAAATAAACGTCACTGTTGTGAGACAAAAATATTAGAAACTGCTATGTATTTCCATGAAGAAATAACATATTCTGAGACAAGAGTCCTTTTTCCTCCCTCACTTCACCCACTCCCAATATTTAGAAATAACAATAATGATATTAATATTCCGCTTTTATATAACGTCCAATACATCGATACAACAATGTGTGTAAGTGCCTTACAGATATATTATTACCCTGGTCATCGGATTCAGGCTTACCCGCACATGATGTATGCACATTTTCCACTCCTGGGGAGCATTCTGGTCAGTCGCCATTTTACAAGCACACACATGCTCATCCAACCACATTAAGTGCCTGAATAGCTAGGTGCCAGAATATCTGTTTTGACAGCGAGGTTGCATTTTTACCACACTAGTTCGCTTCACTCGCCCAGAACATTTAGAAACGGGATGATTCTGGACAATGAGATGCCGAATATCCTTATATTCGTGCATCAAGGTGACCAAATATATGACTTTGGATTCATATATTGGGCAGTGAGGTGCCCGCTTACATGATATCATATCTTATCTAGTATTTTTTGTTTAACAAAATAAAAATGTTACCAAACTAAAAAATGACATTGTTTTTGTTCGTTCACTTCGCAAACTCCCAAATTTAGACGCAAAATGTGTCTGTAAATGTGTACATGGCATTTGAAATGTACCAGAGTGATGGAAAATGAATCTTCTGTAACGAATTTTGGATTAGAGCGACACAAAACTCTGCATTTCTCAAAAATGTGCCGTGACTATCAAAATATTAACACTGCATTACAGTTTGTTGAGGTTGCTGTTTCCTTTCCATTTGCATTTCCTTCATGATATTAAATTTTCATAAACAAGTCTAACACAGCCACAAAGTATGTTAACCTTTTTAAGAAAGCGGGTTCTTACTATCCTGCTGTTTTGAAATTCAATTTTAGTACTGCTACACAAGTTTATATTTAACTTTGTATTTTTAAGTATTCATAAACCCTAGCACATGTATTGGCTGAATTTGCATCCTGAATGTCAAGTTCTTAGTCAGTCATGCAATGACACAATAAATTTCTCTACACCAGTCCAGAATGACAGTGTTAATGAATAAAGAGTGGCATCATCTCATCAACCACTTCAAAAAATTAGTACTAGTTGCTATAAATTGTGATGCGGTTAGTGCAATCTGCTGGATGACAATTAATCTTAATACTGGTTTATTTTGTGTACAGGATCAAGAAAGTTTGGAACCACACAGCGATACTACTCTTGACACAAGTAAGCTTGATTATTGTAACGGGTTGCTGTTTGGAATGCCTGATTCTCTGATAGCTAAGTTACAAAGAGTCCAAAATGCATGTGCAAGACTTGTCTTTCGTCGGTCGAAATTCACTTCAACCGCACCTCTTCTGAGAGAACTCCACTGGTTGCCAGTCCGTCAAAGAATCTCATTCAAAATATTGTTAATTGTCTATAAATCATTGAGTGGTCAAGCCCCTAATTACATCAAAGAATTACTTCAACTCAAAGTCCAATCACACAGTCGTAGCCCGCGCAGTTCCACAGATAAATTATTGTTTCAGATTCCCCATGGCAAAACTAAAGTAACTCTTGGGGACCGTGCTTTTGCTATTGCTGCCCCCAAACTATGGAATAGCTTGCCAATAGAAATAGGAAGCACTCCATCTCTCAATGTTTTTAAATCCAATTTAAAAACTTATTTGTTCAACTGAGTGATCTTATTTTGTAGAATTTAGTAAAAAAGGAGCTCTTAACCAGCGCAGCTGAATATATTTTGTATAAAAGCTGCGCTATATAAATTTATTATTATTATTATTATTATTATTATTGACAAAGGCCTGAATCTTGTAGAAGCAGGTTTGTGTTGTTTGTTTGCTTTCTTAATAACACTTGATTAATCCTTATTTTTTCGTTCATAACTTATAAAGTATCAATAAAAGTTGATAACAAATAAGTTGTTAAAACTCCTTTTAAATTGTTATTACAGAAAAATCAATTCTGATTTGTTAAATGTCAGTTGCATGAAATATTCTCATAATAATAATGATAATGATAAAAATAGTCCCAATTAAAGGCCTTTTTTACGTGGTAGAATGATAGTGCACATGCCCCACTACCCTGGAGAGTATTTTTTCCAGGCCCCATTTCACAAACGCACACATGCCAATCCAATCATTAAGGTATACATCCTACTTAGTACCCATTGAACACCTAGGAGAGGGGCAGATGTAGATTATTTAAGAGTGAATATATCCTACAAATACATATGTGTATTTCTTCATTATTACAGAAGAATCTGTGCTCAATAATGTGAAGTCGCCCAAGGCTAAAGAGGATGATAACAATATGCCACATCAAATAGCAAGTCTGGTTGAGAAAACGCTTAAGGAACAGGTTCACCTAAAGGTAAAATTTATTTTTTAACCTTGTATTTTTATGTGGGATATGTACAAGATTTTCTACAATGCCTTTGTTGTATCCTAGAATCTTACACTTCTTTGTTCCAGGTTGTTATAGGATCTATATCCTTGCATGCATAATCTATCCGCGTGCTACCGCAGGAGACCCAGAAATAACAAAAGTTTGTACCTAGAATAAAAAAATTATCAGTAAGAGTAACCCTTAGCAGTCTGTTCCTTCATAAGTACAACGAACCATATTTTTGCGCAGCTAACAGAATTTACCAGGTTCACTAGATGACTGTCTAGAAAGTGAGTGTTGTGTATTAAACATGACCTTACACATTAATGTTCACAGCAATGTTTTTACAGAGCTGTGACTATACCAGCATACAGAGATCCCCCTCTGACAACGGTTATGATAATCTGGTATACCGGTAATTGAATTATGGTGTGTTTCCACAGGAGTGTATAACTACAGATAATCCATTATACCCAGAAAGACGGAGAAATGGAAAGTAACAGTATTTCCACATCAAAAACTTACATGTATTAAAGCAGACCAGCTGATCTCAATCAGGAGTGCGATGAGAAATCTAAGTTTCATCCTGAGGCACGTGAGAGAGAGAAATATCAAGGAAAACAAAAAAGAGTTGCCTTTATTGGAACAGGCTTCCATGGAAATAAAAACCTTGTAAGCTAGGAACCAAAACCTTATATTTTTACTTGCTGCTCCTTCAGAGACATGTTGGACTTTATAAATTCTTGTTTGCTGCACTGGAGTGAATATAGGAAACATAATGGTTTTTTGCTTTATACTGCATGTTTTTGCTCATACTCTGCTAATAATGATGCTACAGCATGCGACATAGAAATTTCTTCTCGATACAAGTTTGGACAAAGTTGTTTTGTTTTTGGTCTTCAGGATCAGTACTGATGTTTCCAATTTTTTTATTTTGTGTAAAACTTTGTTTTTGATAATTGTTCATTTAGAAGTGTATTAATTTTCTTCATTCCTCAGGAGATAGGAACAGACAGTACTGATAGCGGTAGAGGAGAAGGGGTCACTCTAAGTATATGGGACTTTGCCGGACACGACGTATACTATACAACCCATCAGGTAAAAGAGCCTTATCAATTTTTTAAACATTAGATTTTTAAAATAAATTCTACTGTGGTGCCATGAAAGCAAATTTGTAAAGTATTGTTAGATTCTGGTATTTTAAAAGAATTGAATAGATGTTTTTTTTACTACAGTCTCCCATACATCCGTCATGGCATTCATGTCCTAAATATTTCTACTGTGGTTGTTTTCTGATCAGTTTCATACAGAATAGATATCTCATTCTCAAATAAATTAGAAATGGAGACTATTATTCCATTTCTCAATATAATGCTTCAGTTCAAGGCACAGGGATTCATGTACTTTATGTACAGCTGCTGGCCTACAATTTGATTTTACCATCAGTTTTATACATGTTTATGACAGGGGAAATCCACCCTGATATTCAGTCTTATAAAAATAATAGAAGCAGAACAATGAGAATAACTGGTCAGTGAAACACCAATTGGCAACTCTGCAACATATTTCGCAAGCTCCCCTCCGATTTGCCTAATTGTACCAAAAACCTTCAAAAGTGTATATTTTCCCTTAAGAAAAATTCCAACCATACATTCAACCTAAATATAATGATTGCAAATATGTTTTCATTCAACCCCTGTATTAAACAAATCTATTCTGCCACCAATAAACTTTCACTATCTTGTTTCTCTCAATTTCTTCTTTTATTGAAACCAAGTTAATAACAGGGTAGACTCCCCCTTTAAAGATAAAGTTGAGTTCTGGTCATGCGATGGTATTTTGAAAGAAACGTCGTGGAATCGATCAGAAAAGGTTGAACATCTAGTATAATCATCTCAGCATAAAATATATGAGCATTTGGATAAACCAAAGACCTATGCTCGGTCGCTTTTCTTGGACTTTAGTAGTTTTTTTTTTATTACTATTGCACCTCACTGTCCGGCTCGTAAGTTAGGAATGAATGTAGACCTTAGATTTTGATGCATTCACAACTTCTTGATAGGTCGAACACAGTGCGTAAAGGCGGGTGATCATCAGTCATCTACAGTGACTTCATACATAGGTGCCCCTCAGGGGTGTGTCCTATCTCCGGTTTTGTTATTATTTTGCAATCTCTCAAAACAGGACAAGAAGAAATTGGAAAGGCCACGTAAATATAGCACAGCGCATAATTGTGGTAGAATTATCTTCTGTCGAGTCTCATTGTACTGAGCAAATCGTTAATAAGGTCTGTGCAATCATGAAAGATGATACCCATCCACTTCATTTATTTTATTCATTTAATCGTTCTGGTATTCGCCCCACCCCAACCCGCCTTTCACGATTCAGATATTCATTTGTACCCGACATATTCCATTCATAAATTCAACTCACAGGTTAAACGTTAAACTTCTGTGTCGGAAATTAATTAATACTGAAAGTATTATGATTTGAAATACCAATGACCAAGGCTTAATTTTGAAACTCATGATTTGAAGCAACAATGACCATTGTTGTCGCTTCATTATCTTTTGCATGTATTTGTTCCTATTTCATCTATTTCTATAAACGTGATGTATTTATTTCTTGTAATTATGTATTTTCTTGAATATTGCTGTAGCGCCAGTGGAAACCAAATTTCTATGTAACTTGTTTGTAAAGACCAAATAAAATATCTTGTATCTTGTATCTCTTGTATATAAGTATTGGTGTGTACTGCAAGGTTCTGGAATCATCAAAATGATAAGAAATTTGGCCCAGTCTTGGTAAAGTTACATGCACTGCACATGTACACAGAAAGATATATATGGGACTACACACACATGTGGCCTAGAAATCTGTCCCGATTTTTATGATGTTACATGCCATATTTAGAATATTAAGGCATTTGAAGAGCCATGCTTTTCAGGGAACATTTTTTATTTGATGTTCTTCCACACAATACAATGCAAATGCTCACAAATTATTTTCCAACTCTTCCCAGAACTCAACCTTCTCTTTAATGTGTGGTCCATTCATAGATGCAAAGTCATGTCCAGGGTCTAAATTATTTCTTCTTAAAATTATTTGATATTCCAATGTAGGAGAACAGACTTCACATTAGTTTATAATCGCTGACTTCTTGCTATCTAATAAAGTGCAGAAAAGTGCTGCTAACTGCAGCAACTCTAGAACTATAACTTGTTTTCATTTTCTTGTAAGCGCATTGACTTGGTTTCGAAACTGAGACCTATAGCTCTCGGTTACGAAAACACTGCTCTACCACGAGCCATCACTCCTCTACCCCTCTGCCTACGTCTCCATATATAAACAGTGCCTGAGATCCCTTATTATTCTAGAAATAATAGAGCATATAGAAACAATATGTCATGGTCCTTATTAAATACTTATGCACCCTTTTTATTCCCTTCTCCTGTAGGTGTTTCTGACATGGCGAGCCATTTATGTGATTGTCTTTGATCTTAGTAGAAGTTTGGATTCTGTCGTTCCCCCTGAATCCAGAGACGAGCGTTATGAAACGGTATTTCTTTATTTCATTTTATACTGCTTAGTAAAAAAATAAACTTTACAAGGAGATGGATAAATGATAGAAAGTATTGTGTAGTAGTATTTTAATTTGTAAAGTTTTACATATTTTCATTACTCACGTAAAATGTATTTTTTAAATATAGATATTATGATAGCTATTGTTCATTTCCATCTGTTTGAAAGTCCATCTCTGCTCGAAATATACGTAGGCCTACACGGTCATCTATGTCAATGGCTTCCACATGTCGGCATGTAATTAAAACAATCAAATTTTGAGAAAAAAATGTACTACAATCAAAATATCAAGGAGTACTGCTAATTCTCTTTATGATTAATTTACCATCTCCTGTCATCTTCTTTTACATCACATTTCATTCCTATCCTTTAAAGATTTCTATTTCTGTTAGTTTAGCACAAATTATATTTCCTCAATATACTCCCTTTTTGTATACAGTAATTATGAAGTTTTGTAAAGGATTGCTATGCTTCATGCTTAGTTTATGTTGCAATCCTTCTTCATGATTATTTTATGGTAATATCACAATGTCAGTACACAATTGTGATAATGTATTAATTACATGATTAGATTATCATGCTGTAATCTGTTTGTTATTTTGGATGTTAATGAACATAAATAAATCATTCAACAACAACAAAAATTGACAATCAGGTTGGATGTGAGGAGTGGGATATGTATGCGTTACCCTGTTAGAATCGCCTTATCATACATACTTCTTTAATTAAAACACAGGCTAAAGGAGGTGCCAAATCAGAACTGACATGTCTAGAGTTCATCAATTTCTGGTTGTGTTCCATCTTCGCCCACGCTGTGGCACCCTCGTCTAAAACACCCCAGAAATCTCCTCCGATATTCATCGTTGGAACGCATCGAGAAAGTGTGAAAGGAGATGCTAAAGAGAAAAAGAAAAAGGTAATGGTATATGATATGTATGTTGATAATAAAATAATGATTTTGTTTACCCCGGCCGTAAAGCTCCATCAGCGACATGTTCTTTATTGCTGTCAGTATATTTGTCTTTTGCTTATTGAGGATCGATCGAGGCGCGATAGCTCAGTCAGTAGAGCAGTGGTCTCGTACCGGGTTCGAAACCAAGGCGATGTGCTAGTGCCCTTTGGTAAGGCATTAATCCTCATTACCAGGTCTCTCGGAGAGGACCTTAAGCCATCGGTCCTCTGGTTGCTTACTAACAAGCTTTTATGCTTTCCTAAGCAGTCAGGTAAAATAACCACCAATACATCTTCTTAGCCAAGGACATGTCCCATTTACTATGTGTTATGCCAATTAAAGCACATTGTAAACATATTATAGTTTTAGTCATATACAGTTTGAATAGCAAAATGAGTGTTCAAGTCCAGATTAACTATAACTTCCCGTATCATGGTATGAGTGAGTATGGATGCACCATGTGTACAGTACTAGTGTGTTATCAGGAAGAGGCAGTCCGTTCAATGTGAACACAACTTCTTATCAAGCTAGGTTATTAATCCCCTCTCCCCCACCCTTACACAAAAATGTTCAATGATATACCAATGGTTTACCATTCGGAAGTACCACTGAAAATACCATACGGGTATTTAAATACCGTTCGGATACCATTGAGATTACGCTCGCAACGTACCATTGGGCACCATTCATCTACCAGTAAAATACCATTCAACCTAATAACTAATAATAATTTTTGGACGCTCATTTGCATAATCATTGAGATTGTACAAATTTGTTCAAATACTGCAATTTTTTTAATTTCCCATAGGCTGGGGAACAAATTCAATATATTCTCCCACTCTTTTCACTAAACTTCACATTATTCAATATCCATGCCATTCAAACATCAATCTATCTTGCTTCGCTTATAAGCCAGCCATCTTCATCTGAATTCCAATGAAGATAGACACCTCTCTTGGAGTGTACATGGAAATATCCATCCACTGATCTCTGCACAAAGTACCCTCCTGTTCATTCAAGGATGAACACATACCACACAAAAATGATACCAAATGATTTGGGATAAAACACTCTTTCATAAGATGTATAATAATTTACTGTTCATAGTTGATTTTTAAAATAACTAGCAATTTTCTATGTGTAAACTTTTTTTTTACTCACACAGGTTAAGCGTTATATCAAAGCGGAATATTATTATTATTATTATTTGCGGTCTTAAACAAGAACTCAACTGTCCCTTTAAAAGGTAATATATTTTAGCAAATATTTATTTCATCTGAACAATACTTTTCAGCCATACGTGCATCTAGATGTAGTCATTACAAATGTGTTTTTACCCATGCAACCACATACCTTCATTGATAAGCTAGAAAATAAAATTTCATTAAATTTGCACTACCTAGCAAATGGGAGAGGACCTCGAAAGATAAATCACAGAGTTACCGAATTGTGTTACATTGAATACAACTTCAAAATGTAATGACTTTCTTCCTTTTAGACAGATTTTGTTCAATTCTACACTGACCCGTTTCTCTCATTTATCCTTTGTATTAAAACCAATGAATGAGATATCATGGTTAACTTCCCTGCTATTTATTATCGTAATTCTTTTTGTTTCCATAGATTACCATGTTCTCATCTGAAGTGAGGTATGCATGCATCTTTAACATTATGACTAAGATGTGTATTTTCTGTTCATTTTAATCTTTTTATTTTCTAGATTGACTCTGCCTTTAAGAAGATCCGTAATTCTATCAAGAAGAAGCCGTTTGAACGCCATGTGGTCCGCAAGTATTATGCCATTGAAAACAGCTTCGAGGACAAAGATAAGGAGGTACGTTACAAATAATCATCAACTATCATCATTTATATTAAGCATGTAGCTTAAGAGTCACACCGATTATCTGTCCAATCCAGTTACATCCAATCAAGGTCTTCGGGATACACTGATTAAGTTGCATAAACAGATGGCTAGGATTGTTCTCCAAATATACTTACACCAAGTTCAGAAATGTTCTCAAAACTCAAGTGGATGAACATGGAAAAACATTGGCAATTCCAGAAATGTAAACTTAATTATGTTCGATATTGTAAACGGTATTTCCCCCTCATATCTTCAAGATATGTTTACTCAGTCTGCAGCAACACATCGTTATAGCACTAGAATCGCTGATACTCGTGGATTAGTCATCCCCAAAGTTAAAACTGAAAATGGTAGAAGGGCATTTTCCTTTGAGGGTGCAATGACATGGAACAACCTCCCTAGTGAGGTACGAAATGCACAAACTAAGCAGTCATTTTTCACCAGTTATTTTAGAAGAATCTAAATATAACCCAAGTACTCGCAAATAAGTAGCCTCTATCACAAACTTCAATATTTAGTAAATACCAATAGCAGATCACTGTATTTCTCATAAATATCCTACAAATTACAAATAAATATGTTTAGACACACTGTCACTACAATATAATATTTTTCCTTCTTCAAAATTTGTTTATAATGGGCAGGTCCAAGCTATTTGCTTTGTGACGTACGGGACATTCAGAGACTTTAAACAAGAAATAACAATGGATGACATTATTTATATGGATATCTTTTGGTATGAGTCTGTGGCTATTATGGGCTAGTTCATTTATAGAAAGTTTTAGTTCTGACCAATTCATAAATTAATTTTTAATGTAATTAATGTGCTGCGTGACGTACGGGACCAGAGAATTTCTGACTTTTTCAAAAATAAGTTCATCATAAAAGTTCCCTGAATTTATTAAGTTATGAGATTTATGGTAATGATATCTTAATTCATTATGGAATCAAGCATTAATCACAATTATATACCTCACTTAAGTAATCCAGCAATCTGATTGGTCGAAATTGCATTCATAAACTTCAACTGTTCCTGTAAAATTCCCGGTAACCATGGTTAAAACAGTTCAAAATCCCAATAACCATGGTTATTAAGAAAATAGGTCAGTCTCCATGGTTACCCCATAGGTTTACATGTTAAAAAATGGTTTGAGCGATGGAAGATACCATACGTGTGCGAACAATTGGTCGGTAATTTCAATACAATTGAATCTCGATCGATCTTACCGACAATTTTATCTTGCATTGTTGACATGAAGACGAAAATAAACTTCCAAAAACGAAAAAAACAACATCTGCCGATAGATCTTGATCTAAGTTCGTGCCAATATGCATTGCAAAAGTAAAAGAAGTGCCCGTTTAATGGAGCAGAAGCGAAGCATCCACCACCGAAGCCGTTGTCAATTTATTTTATGTATATATTAGAGAAAACTGCTAAGTGAGGAAACAGAGCGCCATAGCCGAGAGGTTTAAGGCGCTGTTTATAGATACATCACCTTTTGTACGCAAGAGTTCGAATCTCATATTCGACAAAAAAAAAAAGTATTTTTTATTTTTTATTTTGTAGTCTCTTTTTTTCGGCATATAAAAGTATTAATGACTGCTTTAATATTCGAGAAATAGTTATTTTTATATGCTCTCGGGAAGGTTACAATTGGGCTATTCCCCTCGGCACGCCTCGGGTAATAGCACAATTCTAACCTTCCCTTGAGCGTATAAAAACAACTATTTCTCTCAAAGCAGTCATTAATACTATACTATTACCATATTTTTCTGACCTTTCGTTTTTATGTAATATACCAAAACATAAATGTGTGTATGTGACGTACGGGACACGTGACGTACGGGACAACTTTTCCCTACACTGTAAAAAAATAACATTCGAAATAACTCAATAAAATTGAGGAAAAGAATTGCCTTATTTTTATTAAGTAAATATTACCTACGGCATCTTAAGTAGAATTTACTTATTTTGCTGAATAAATTTTTACTCAGTTAAATCGAGTTACATTAACGTAAATAATTTAAGTATTGTAAACATTTTAGATAATTAAAAAAAAGCTATCATAGGATTACATATTGCATGATTTGGTACCCATCTAATCTAACAAGTAACATCCACTAATCATTCACTACTTCTATTTAAGATTTAACCGTATATATATATCTACCACCATCACAAACTATTACATACGCTTCAATTCGACACATATTGAAAGGCTCCAAATTTTATATATACTTGATCGTAGCATCTTAAAAGGAAAATTGGTTGACAATTTCCTGAAATATCAAGTTTTGATTTGTTTTGAACTGGTTAACAATTAAAAATTGTCTTGTCTTTGCTAAGTCATGTTAAATGAATTAGTAAATGTTTTAAAGTCCTTAAATTTTCATTCAACCACAAACAAGAATTGTTTTATTTAAAAAAGAGTTTAATTTGGTCTTAATGAATATTCATTAATTATGTAAATATTTCTATTACGCACTGCATCGGTCCTTACTTTAAAAAGATAAGAATAATCAACATAAATTGTTTGAGTAATACGTATAATTTCTGATTTTGAGTTAAAATTACTAAATTAATACAAGCTGAAATTACTTAAAGTTCTTATGTATTTGATTTTACTTAAATATTCCACCTATGTTCTACTAAATTAAAAGTTTGAGTTAGCAAGACTTAAATTTAGTGCGTAAGTGGCAAAACTAATGTTTACAAGTAAATTCTACATGGAAAAAATACGTAAAAATTACCAATGAACAAATTATTTTTTACAGTGTATGGGAAAATGCATTGAAATGAAGAATTTTCGTCAAAATTTGTTAAATGTGAACAATTTAAACTTAAATCAGTGACAATTAGAGTGTTTCAGAACCCAATTAGATCCTCTGACCATCACTTAATATCCTCTGTGTTAATTTATGCGGTAATTCAATACAATATTACTTTAACAAAGAAAACAAATTGAATTAATATATTCATACACACTATATTACCATTTTTATTCCATTTACCCATCTATCATGTGCAGTCATGCTTCTTTTCTCATTTCGTTTATCCATTCCATTCAACATTGCAAAATGTTTTTAAATAATAATTAATGAAGAAGATGAACTTGAACTTGAAAACTTTTATTTAAACTTGTTTGAAACACAGGGGCACATGCACTCGGCACATCATATTTTGTCAAAGAACATTTCTTATGCTCTAAGTGTTTGTGAACAAAGATACACCTGTACATTAAAAATATGAAGTCTTTTCTTCATAACTTGTTTGAATTACTTGATAGTAATATCATAGAATTTTGAAGGAATTCAAAGATAATGCTGAACATATTGTCTTTTAAAATCCTTTTATCACAGATTAGAACATGTATATGTTGCTGTCATATATTCAAGAATTTTGATGTACATTAATGTAGCCTACGTGTTTGTGAAAGATGGATACAAAAATATAAATCTTGAATGTATTTTGTATTGATTAAAGACATCTTATTAACACCACCAGATATAAGAAATTAAAACCCTAAAGGTTTGTGTGACCTTTTTCACAATTCAAAAGATTAAATCAACAAAATGCATGGGTGTAAAAGTGCTAAAAATCTTAAGTGGGTGAGAGTGTGAAATACTCAAAAAGGCTATCCTTCCTTAAAAGTTATGATTAAGTTTTGAGGAGATCAAAATTTTCAAGCTGGCTCCATAACATGTACAGTGTATGCTGTAATTCTTTACCATCATATATGACATAAAAAAAACCTCACATAGAGAGCTTGATAGCATACATGTGCTAAGATTCTTACCTGCAGCATCTATGAGTTGTAAAAGCCAGCTTCTGGTGCATCTACTACCATATAATTTCATTAGACTCATTCCAGGAACTAGTACACTATTATGATTTACATATTTAGCATCCTGCCAATGTTAGGGACATCAACTGGCAAAATACCAAAGTTGATAATACCAGGGGTCTGGCTTGAAGACTAATTACATCAAATTCAGTACAAACAAGTAAATTCCTAGAAGGGACCCAGTTGGAATGTTCATATATCCCTGTATACAACAAGTTTCCTAACACAGTATATATTCTCCTTTTGGTCATTTTTTTTCACATCTTGCATTGGTTTTATATGGGGTTGTCCCGTACGTCACACACTTGTCCGGTACGTCACATTTCTTAATTAACACAGAATTTTTGTAATTTTTGTTAAACCTATTTTTTGTTAGGTATTCATCTAAATTAGAACTTCCTAGAATATCTTTAAAAAAAAAAATTATTTTCATAATTAAAATTAAACAAATTATGATCAAATTGTGACGTACGGGACATCACATCGCAAATAAGTAGCCTCTATCACAAACTTCAATATTTAGTAAATACCAATAGCAGATCACTGTATTTCTCATAAATATCCTACAAATTACAAATAAATATGTTTAGACACACTGTCACTACAATATAATATTTTTCCTTCTTCAAAATTTGTTTATAATGGGCAGGTCCAAGCTATTTGCTTTGTGACGTACGGGACATTCAGAGACTTTAAACAAGAAATAACAATGGATGACATTATTTATATGGATATCTTTTGGTATGAGTCTGTGGCTATTATGGGCTAGTTCATTTATAGAAAGTTTTAGTTCTGACCAATTCATAAATTAATTTTTAATGTAATTAATGTGCTGCGTGACGTACGGGACCAGAGAATTTCTGACTTTTTCAAAAATAAGTTCATCATAAAAGTTCCCTGAATTTATTAAGTTATGAGATTTATGGTAATGATATCTTAATTCATTATGGAATCAAGCATTAATCACAATTATATACCTCACTTAAGTAATCCAGCAATCTGATTGGTCGAAATTGCATTCATAAACTTCAACTGTTCCTGTAAAATTCCCGGTAACCATGGTTAAAACAGTTCAAAATCCCAATAACCATGGTTATTAAGAAAATAGGTCAGTCTCCATGGTTACCCCATAGGTTTACATGTTAAAAAATGGTTTGAGCGATGGAAGATACCATACGTGTGCGAACAATTGGTCGGTAATTTCAATACAATTGAATCTCGATCGATCTTACCGACAATTTTATCTTGCATTGTTGACATGAAGACGAAAATAAACTTCCAAAAACGAAAAAAACAACATCTGCCGATAGATCTTGATCTAAGTTCGTGCCAATATGCATTGCAAAAGTAAAAGAAGTGCCCGTTTAATGGAGCAGAAGCGAAGCATCCACCACCGAAGCCGTTGTCAATTTATTTTATGTATATATTAGAGAAAACTGCTAAGTGAGGAAACAGAGCGCCATAGCCGAGAGGTTTAAGGCGCTGTTTATAGATACATCACCTTTTGTACGCAAGAGTTCGAATCTCATATTCGACAAAAAAAAAAGTATTTTTTATTTTTTATTTTGTAGTCTCTTTTTTTTGGCATATAAAAGTATTAATGACTGCTTTAATATTCGAGAAATAGTTATTTTTATATGCTCTCGGGAAGGTTACAATTGGGCTATTCCCCTCGGCACGCCTCGGGTAATAGCACAATTCTAACCTTCCCTTGAGCGTATAAAAACAACTATTTCTCTCAAAGCAGTCATTAATACTATACTATTACCATATTTTTCTGACCTTTCGTTTTTATGTAATATACCAAAACATAAATGTGTGTATGTGACGTACGGGACACGTGACGTACGGGACAACTTTTCCCTACACTGTAAAAAAATAACATTCGAAATAACTCAATAAAATTGAGGAAAAGAATTGCCTTATTTTTATTAAGTAAATATTACCTACGGCATCTTAAGTAGAATTTACTTATTTTGCTGAATAAATTTTTACTCAGTTAAATCGAGTTACATTAACGTAAATAATTTAAGTATTGTAAACATTTTAGATAATTAAAAAAAAGCTATCATAGGATTACATATTGCATGATTTGGTACCCATCTAATCTAACAAGTAACATCCACTAATCATTCACTACTTCTATTTAAGATTTAACCGTATATATATATCTACCACCATCACAAACTATTACATACGCTTCAATTCGACACATATTGAAAGGCTCCAAATTTTATATATACTTGATCGTAGCATCTTAAAAGGAAAATTGGTTGACAATTTCCTGAAATATCAAGTTTTGATTTGTTTTGAACTGGTTAACAATTAAAAATTGTCTTGTCTTTGCTAAGTCATGTTAAATGAATTAGTAAATGTTTTAAAGTCCTTAAATTTTCATTCAACCACAAACAAGAATTGTTTTATTTAAAAAAGAGTTTAATTTGGTCTTAATGAATATTCATTAATTATGTAAATATTTCTATTACGCACTGCATCGGTCCTTACTTTAAAAAGATAAGAATAATCAACATAAATTGTTTGAGTAATACGTATAATTTCTGATTTTGAGTTAAAATTACTAAATTAATACAAGCTGAAATTACTTAAAGTTCTTATGTATTTGATTTTACTTAAATATTCCACCTATGTTCTACTAAATTAAAAGTTTGAGTTAGCAAGACTTAAATTTAGTGCGTAAGTGGCAAAACTAATGTTTACAAGTAAATTCTACATGGAAAAAATACGTAAAAATTACCAATGAACAAATTATTTTTTACAGTGTATGGGAAAATGCATTGAAATGAAGAATTTTCGTCAAAATTTGTTAAATGTGAACAATTTAAACTTAAATCAGTGACAATTAGAGTGTTTCAGAACCCAATTAGATCCTCTGACCATCACTTAATATCCTCTGTGTTAATTTATGCGGTAATTCAATACAATATTACTTTAACAAAGAAAACAAATTGAATTAATATATTCATACACACTATATTACCATTTTTATTCCATTTACCCATCTATCATGTGCAGTCATGCTTCTTTTCTCATTTCGTTTATCCATTCCATTCAACATTGCAAAATGTTTTTAAATAATAATTAATGAAGAAGATGAACTTGAACTTGAAAACTTTTATTTAAACTTGTTTGAAACACAGGGGCACATGCACTCGGCACATCATATTTTGTCAAAGAACATTTCTTATGCTCTAAGTGTTTGTGAACAAAGATACACCTGTACATTAAAAATATGAAGTCTTTTCTTCATAACTTGTTTGAATTACTTGATAGTAATATCATAGAATTTTGAAGGAATTCAAAGATAATGCTGAACATATTGTCTTTTAAAATCCTTTTATCACAGATTAGAACATGTATATGTTGCTGTCATATATTCAAGAATTTTGATGTACATTAATGTAGCCTACGTGTTTGTGAAAGATGGATACAAAAATATAAATCTTGAATGTATTTTGTATTGATTAAAGACATCTTATTAACACCACCAGATATAAGAAATTAAAACCCTAAAGGTTTGTGTGACCTTTTTCACAATTCAAAAGATTAAATCAACAAAATGCATGGGTGTAAAAGTGCTAAAAATCTTAAGTGGGTGAGAGTGTGAAATACTCAAAAAGGCTATCCTTCCTTAAAAGTTATGATTAAGTTTTGAGGAGATCAAAATTTTCAAGCTGGCTCCATAACATGTACAGTGTATGCTGTAATTCTTTACCATCATATATGACATAAAAAAAACCTCACATAGAGAGCTTGATAGCATACATGTGCTAAGATTCTTACCTGCAGCATCTATGAGTTGTAAAAGCCAGCTTCTGGTGCATCTACTACCATATAATTTCATTAGACTCATTCCAGGAACTAGTACACTATTATGATTTACATATTTAGCATCCTGCCAATGTTAGGGACATCAACTGGCAAAATACCAAAGTTGATAATACCAGGGGTCTGGCTTGAAGACTAATTACATCAAATTCAGTACAAACAAGTAAATTCCTAGAAGGGACCCAGTTGGAATGTTCATATATCCCTGTATACAACAAGTTTCCTAACACAGTATATATTCTCCTTTTGGTCATTTTTTTTCACATCTTGCATTGGTTTTATATGGGGTTGTCCCGTACGTCACACACTTGTCCGGTACGTCACATTTCTTAATTAACACAGAATTTTTGTAATTTTTGTTAAACCTATTTTTTGTTAGGTATTCATCTAAATTAGAACTTCCTAGAATATCTTTAAAAAAAAAAATTATTTTCATAATTAAAATTAAACAAATTATGATCAAATTGTGACGTACGGGACATCACATCGCAAATAAGTAGCCTCTATCACAAACTTCAATATTTAGTAAATACCAATAGCAGATCACTGTATTTCTCATAAATATCCTACAAATTACAAATAAATATGTTTAGACACACTGTCACTACAATATAATATTTTTCCTTCTTCAAAATTTGTTTATAATGGGCAGGTCCAAGCTATTTGCTTTGTGACGTACGGGACATTCAGAGACTTTAAACAAGAAATAACAATGGATGACATTATTTATATGGATATCTTTTGGTATGAGTCTGTGGCTATTATGGGCTAGTTCATTTATAGAAAGTTTTAGTTCTGACCAATTCATAAATTAATTTTTAATGTAATTAATGTGCTGCGTGACGTACGGGACCAGAGAATTTCTGACTTTTTCAAAAATAAGTTCATCATAAAAGTTCCCTGAATTTATTAAGTTATGAGATTTATGGTAATGATATCTTAATTCATTATGGAATCAAGCATTAATCACAATTATATACCTCACTTAAGTAATCCAGCAATCTGATTGGTCGAAATTGCATTCATAAACTTCAACTGTTCCTGTAAAATTCCCGGTAACCATGGTTAAAACAGTTCAAAATCCCAATAACCATGGTTATTAAGAAAATAGGTCAGTCTCCATGGTTACCCCATAGGTTTACATGTTAAAAAATGGTTTGAGCGATGGAAGATACCATACGTGTGCGAACAATTGGTCGGTAATTTCAATACAATTGAATCTCGATCGATCTTACCGACAATTTTATCTTGCATTGTTGACATGAAGACGAAAATAAACTTCCAAAAACGAAAAAAACAACATCTGCCGATAGATCTTGATCTAAGTTCGTGCCAATATGCATTGCAAAAGTAAAAGAAGTGCCCGTTTAATGGAGCAGAAGCGAAGCATCCACCACCGAAGCCGTTGTCAATTTATTTTATGTATATATTAGAGAAAACTGCTAAGTGAGGAAACAGAGCGCCATAGCCGAGAGGTTTAAGGCGCTGTTTATAGATACATCACCTTTTGTACGCAAGAGTTCGAATCTCATATTCGACAAAAAAAAAAAGTATTTTTTATTTTTATTTTGTAGTCTCTTTTTTTCGGCATATAAAAGTATTAATGACTGCTTTAATATTCGAGAAATAGTTATTTTTATATGCTCTCGGGAAGGTTACAATTGGGCTATTCCCCTCGGCACGCCTCGGGTAATAGCACAATTCTAACCTTCCCTTGAGCGTATAAAAACAACTATTTCTCTCAAAGCAGTCATTAATACTATACTATTACCATATTTTTCTGACCTTTCGTTTTTATGTAATATACCAAAACATAAATGTGTGTATGTGACGTACGGGACACGTGACGTACGGGACAACTTTTCCCTACACTGTAAAAAAATAACATTCGAAATAACTCAATAAAATTGAGGAAAAGAATTGCCTTATTTTTATTAAGTAAATATTACCTACGGCATCTTAAGTAGAATTTACTTATTTTGCTGAATAAATTTTTACTCAGTTAAATCGAGTTACATTAACGTAAATAATTTAAGTATTGTAAACATTTTAGATAATTAAAAAAAAGCTATCATAGGATTACATATTGCATGATTTGGTACCCATCTAATCTAACAAGTAACATCCACTAATCATTCACTACTTCTATTTAAGATTTAACCGTATATATATATCTACCACCATCACAAACTATTACATACGCTTCAATTCGACACATATTGAAAGGCTCCAAATTTTATATATACTTGATCGTAGCATCTTAAAAGGAAAATTGGTTGACAATTTCCTGAAATATCAAGTTTTGATTTGTTTTGAACTGGTTAACAATTAAAAATTGTCTTGTCTTTGCTAAGTCATGTTAAATGAATTAGTAAATGTTTTAAAGTCCTTAAATTTTCATTCAACCACAAACAAGAATTGTTTTATTTAAAAAAGAGTTTAATTTGGTCTTAATGAATATTCATTAATTATGTAAATATTTCTATTACGCACTGCATCGGTCCTTACTTTAAAAAGATAAGAATAATCAACATAAATTGTTTGAGTAATACGTATAATTTCTGATTTTGAGTTAAAATTACTAAATTAATACAAGCTGAAATTACTTAAAGTTCTTATGTATTTGATTTTACTTAAATATTCCACCTATGTTCTACTAAATTAAAAGTTTGAGTTAGCAAGACTTAAATTTAGTGCGTAAGTGGCAAAACTAATGTTTACAAGTAAATTCTACATGGAAAAAATACGTAAAAATTACCAATGAACAAATTATTTTTTACAGTGTATGGGAAAATGCATTGAAATGAAGAATTTTCGTCAAAATTTGTTAAATGTGAACAATTTAAACTTAAATCAGTGACAATTAGAGTGTTTCAGAACCCAATTAGATCCTCTGACCATCACTTAATATCCTCTGTGTTAATTTATGCGGTAATTCAATACAATATTACTTTAACAAAGAAAACAAATTGAATTAATATATTCATACACACTATATTACCATTTTTATTCCATTTACCCATCTATCATGTGCAGTCATGCTTCTTTTCTCATTTCGTTTATCCATTCCATTCAACATTGCAAAATGTTTTTAAATAATAATTAATGAAGAAGATGAACTTGAACTTGAAAACTTTTATTTAAACTTGTTTGAAACACAGGGGCACATGCACTCGGCACATCATATTTTGTCAAAGAACATTTCTTATGCTCTAAGTGTTTGTGAACAAAGATACACCTGTACATTAAAAATATGAAGTCTTTTCTTCATAACTTGTTTGAATTACTTGATAGTAATATCATAGAATTTTGAAGGAATTCAAAGATAATGCTGAACATATTGTCTTTTAAAATCCTTTTATCACAGATTAGAACATGTATATGTTGCTGTCATATATTCAAGAATTTTGATGTACATTAATGTAGCCTACGTGTTTGTGAAAGATGGATACAAAAATATAAATCTTGAATGTATTTTGTATTGATTAAAGACATCTTATTAACACCACCAGATATAAGAAATTAAAACCCTAAAGGTTTGTGTGACCTTTTTCACAATTCAAAAGATTAAATCAACAAAATGCATGGGTGTAAAAGTGCTAAAAATCTTAAGTGGGTGAGAGTGTGAAATACTCAAAAAGGCTATCCTTCCTTAAAAGTTATGATTAAGTTTTGAGGAGATCAAAATTTTCAAGCTGGCTCCATAACATGTACAGTGTATGCTGTAATTCTTTACCATCATATATGACATAAAAAAAACCTCACATAGAGAGCTTGATAGCATACATGTGCTAAGATTCTTACCTGCAGCATCTATGAGTTGTAAAAGCCAGCTTCTGGTGCATCTACTACCATATAATTTCATTAGACTCATTCCAGGAACTAGTACACTATTATGATTTACATATTTAGCATCCTGCCAATGTTAGGGACATCAACTGGCAAAATACCAAAGTTGATAATACCAGGGGTCTGGCTTGAAGACTAATTACATCAAATTCAGTACAAACAAGTAAATTCCTAGAAGGGACCCAGTTGGAATGTTCATATATCCCTGTATACAACAAGTTTCCTAACACAGTATATATTCTCCTTTTGGTCATTTTTTTTCACATCTTGCATTGGTTTTATATGGGGTTGTCCCGTACGTCACACACTTGTCCGGTACGTCACATTTCTTAATTAACACAGAATTTTTGTAATTTTTGTTAAACCTATTTTTTGTTAGGTATTCATCTAAATTAGAACTTCCTAGAATATCTTTAAAAAAAAAAATTATTTTCATAATTAAAATTAAACAAATTATGATCAAATTGTGACGTACGGGACATCACACTTTGGAACCTACCTCATTTGCATAATTAATTAATTTTGAAAGTTTTTATATTTTTTTCCTATTTTCTAGCATGATGGTCTACAATTCCTGAGATATTTAATTAAAAAAAAATAATTCAAACGAGATACAAATATAAAAATGTAATGTCCGGTACGTCACGCTAATTAATACAAATTGAAGTTCGTGACCTTGGCACTCTTCGTATTTTGATAATTTTTTTAAATTTTTATCAGATTCATAAAATTCATAGCTTCAGCTTTAAAATGATTATAAAATAGCAGTAATGAATAAATACATAAGTTAAAATATCAAATAACTAAACTATTATCATAAAATATTGCAAAAAGGACATATAAACAATAAGTATACATCATTACAAGTACATCAAAAGAGGGCTCTCGAGCTGTGCAATAACAAATCAGGCACAGACCGAGAGTCCAATAAAAAGAAAATTAAAATGCATAAGAATGGGTTTAAAAAGAGGGGAATATGTCAGCTAAAGAAAAGAAAAAAATTAAAAATTAAAGTATTGAGATGGTACAAGTAACATAAAATAAAGAAATTCCCAAGAGAACATAGAAAGAGAAGAGGGTAAGATAGAGGAAGAGAGAGGGAAGAAAATAAAAAGGAGAAGAGAGAGAGAGAGAGAGAGAGAGAAGGAAGAGGATAGGAAGAAAGTTAGGGAAATATCATACCATCTGTAGAATCTGTAGAATCTGTAAAATCAGTCCAGGTATTCAACATTGTAGATATCATTGCAATTAACCCGAAATACATGTAACATACAATAAAGAAATTCCCAAGAGAGCATAGAGAAAGAAAAGAGTAAGATAGAGGGAGAGAGGGAAGAAAAGAAAAGGTGAAAGAGAGAGAGAGAGAGAAACAGAAGGAAAGGGATAGAAAGAAAGTTAGGGAAATATCAATACCAACTGTAGACTCGGTAAAAACAGCCCAAGTATCCAAACATTATAGACATTGTAATTAATCTGAAATACATGTAACATACAATAAAGAAAATCCCAAGAGAGCATAGAAAGAGAAGAGAGTAATACAGATGAAGAGAAATATGAAAAGAGAAAGGGGGGGGGGGGGGAGAGAGAGAGAGAGAGAGAAGGAGAGAGAGAGAGAGAAGGAGATAGGAAGAGAGTTAGGGAAATATCAATGAGATCTGTAGACTCAGTAAAATCTGAACAAGTATCTAAACATTATAGACATTATTACTGCCAATCAGTCGAACAAGATCGAACGAGTCCAAAAAAGATCTTGCCGTATCATTTTGGGATATAATTATGTTGATTACCTTCACGCCCTTCAAGTTTTACAGATTCCATCCCTTGCAGATAGACGACAACAATTGTTCATAAATTTCGTTAAATCTCTCTTGCAATCCAGACATTCTTCCATGCTCCCCCCACGTAGGGATTCCTTATCAAATTTTCGCCAGTTAAGAAACAGTGACCCTCTTTGCCATCCAACATGCCGTACTTCCAGATACTAAAATTCATTTATACCACAGGCAGTGAAGGTAATCAACATGATGAAACTTGTGTAAATCTATCACTTTCTAATTTCCTTTCTTGTGTTTTCCCCTCTCTTTCTCAAATTTTTCTCTTTTTCTCCTCCTTCTTTTTCCATTCTTCTTTGGTAGATTACACATCTTTCTCCTTTATGTACATGTATTTCATAATTCTTGCAATAATGTCTATAATGTTTAGATACTTGTTCAGATTTTACCGAGTCTACAGATCTCATTGATATTTCCCTAACTTTCTTCCTATCTCCTTCTCTCTCTCTCTCCCTCTCTCAATGCTTCATACAGGTCACTGTGATTCACTTTACATCTGCAAATGGCATATTGCATGATTTTAAAATGCAACACTAGTAATGTTGATCATTTTGCTAGTAAAATATTAAAGCCAATCAGTCTATGACTTACAATTTACACACCAACACCTTCGACATGCCCACCTCCCCTTTGGATGCAGACCTTACAGCGTTGGTGCATATCCTGTACGGCTCATCTGATCATTGTAGGGTTGTAGCGGAGATCATTGTCTTCCTGTGTTATGCAAGCCTGAAGTTCATCAATGTTAAGTAGAAGACTTGAAAAGACATGATTTTTAAGATGTCCCCATAGAAAAAAGTCACAAGGTGTGAGATCAGAGTATCGGGAAGCTAGGCCACTCAACCACATGGTTAAATGCAACAACTCTGTCACCAAAGAGCTCCCAGATTTGATTGCGGACTTCAATGCGGCGGTGAGCAGGAGCACCATCTTGTGCCCTTATCACACCTCGGTCATTGTCTCTCAAAGTGTTGTTCTAGCTGTGGAACAACGTTTTTATCACCATCGGCAGATAGTCCGATGACATGTCTGGTTCCACAAAGTCCAATCAAGACAGTTACCTTCTCCCTACTTATCCTGGTGTCATAATTGAACGGAGGAGGATATCCAGATGGAGCATAATCCATCTTTTCTTGCATCTGACGTACAGTGAATATAGCATGGATAGTTCCCTTTCCTGGCATAAAGCCAAACTGCACTTCATTAACTGCAATTAACCTGACTCTCTTTTTCAGAACTCTCTCATAGATCTTCATGGCATGCTCGAGAAGCTTGATGGCTCGATATGACCAACAGGCCAGTGGGTCTCCTTTTCCTTTATAGAGTGGGACTACTGCACTCAGAGTCCAGTCAGATATAATGTGACCTTCATCTAGAATATCATTGAAAAGATCTATCAACCACTCAACACCATGCTTCCCTGATGCTAGTATGAGTTCTGTGACCACTCCTGATGGACCAGCTGCCGTTCCCTTGCTGGAGAGTAAAAGGGCGCGAGCAACCTCACCTTGTGAGATGAGACATCTTGGCCTCTCTGTTGCGTCACACTCAGTGATCCCATCCCATAAGTTTTCAACATTCATGAGGCGTTCCATGTAACTCCTCCATGCTTCTTTCACTGAAGCAGCCTCAATGACAATGTTTTCAGCCTCGCCTTTCGCACATGTTGGGCCCATAGCGTCTTCAGCAGCCTGTGCCATCTGTTTTACTATCTTGAATAGCTTCTTTTGATTCCCTTCTGTTATTTCCTCCAGAAGCTCACTTCTCTTGGCCTCCTGGGCTTCCCAAATCAATTTCAGTGAGTTTCTCTTTGCTATCTTGTATGTTTTGTGGTCTTCCTCCCTCTCTGATTGATTCTAGATTTTAAACTTTGCATTCTTCTCCTCAACAGCTTTTGCAACATCCTCATTCCACCACCAGGTTTCTTTGTGTCTGCGTTTTCCTCGTGTCCATCCGCACACCGCTGCTGCTGCCTCAAGCCAAATAAATAAACAATAAATAAATAGCATTTCTACTAACTTTCCTTTGTAGCTAATCTTGTTGAAGAGACATATTGAGGAAGTAGCGATGGAAGAGCCTTACATGGGAGAAGAGATTCCACTCCGATGGCTCTTATTTGAGAACTTTCTAGCTACAGTTGATAGCAAATACATGTCATTAGATCAGGTAAGACTGCAACTATTATTCTTGCCATTTTCAAATAATTTGTGTTGGCGGTTCTCAATGGGGGAAAGACAGAGGTCAGAAGGGAAAGACAGAGAAGAGGAGGGGGAGGAGGAGGAGGAAACAACGTACAGATAGAGAAAGAGAGGGGAAGGAGAGAGAGAAAGGGAGAGTGAGAAAAATATCGGCGATAATGATGGTTAAGATTATGATGATAATGACAGAAAGAGAGACACAAACATGCAAACATCTGTAGTTCATATTTGAGCATAAAGTTTTATAGCCAAATTGGGTTTTACTCCTTTGAAACCACTTTTTTCCTTCAATTTTGACATTTTTATTTACCGATTAAAAAAATAAATTGATTATTATGTATTTGATTTTCAGGCAAAGTTAAGTTTAGACCTTATTGCATTTCTTCATAGCTACCTACAACTTTCCTGGTATATTTGGAAATATGTAATGGTTTTTTATTCAAGTGCATCAATGATACCCTTTTAATTTTGTAAAAAGCCCATTTTATGCATTTTTAATAATACGATAAAGTGCCTTTGAAAATATTGGCATAAGATTCAGGCTCCAGGCCATGTTGCCTTCTGTAAGAGTAATACTTTATGAACATTTCTGTTCTGTATATACCTTGTCTAATTTAAATGTAATGTTACTGTTATAATAGCTATTCATTTGAATAATACTATTTGTGATGTTTTTCACCAATCATATAATGACTTTGAAGCCATTTTTCAAACTCTCCTAGATCAAGGTACTAGTGCAGCCAATTGGGATTAATTCGGAGCGTGAACTTCTCACAATGCTGACCTTCTACCACGACCTGGGTTATGTCGTCTACTACGGAGGCATTGAAGACCAGCAGTCTCTCCTACGAGACATGGTGATCCTGAATCCTCAGTGGCTAATTGATGTCTTCAAGCAGGTCATAACCATCCTGGATCCTGCAGAGATGGTGAGATACCTCCTCCTCCTTTATATCCTCATTCACTTCTGCTGCAGTAAGCTGCAGCAGTTTTTTTTTAAATTACGAAATGAATGGGAAGTGGGCATTAAAAACTAATTGCGTACTATACCACAAAGGTCCTGTGCAGTCTGTTCTACGAGACACGTAGGAGATGGGCCTATTTTGAAGCATGCAAAACAGATTATTCCTTTTGGCACTGATCATAATTTGTATTCAACTGTTATATTCTTCCTATGAATTTGCTTTGGTCATAATCATAAATCCTTAATTTTTTCTCATCCATTACCCACTTCTGTTATCCCACCATCTTTGATCTAAGGTGTACCTATTGTTTTGTTATGAATGTACTATTTGTAATGACTTTTTAATACTATTGTATTTTGTACAGTATCGTTATGTCATTACTTATGTAAATTGCACTCAATTCAGCCGATAGGCTGCCATGTACAATTTTTTTTAAATACCACAATAAATAAATAAATAAATGAATAATTGATGTCTCCAAGCAGGTCATTACCATCCTGCAGAAAGGGTGAGAAACCTTCTCCATTTAAAATAATATTCTGGGTTTATATAGAGCTTAATACATCAACAATATCTGTATTAGCTTAACATATGTATCATTTCCACCGTCATGGGATTTAAACACAATTCATAGTTCATAGTTCATAGTTCATTTTATTTCTTCTTTCATAAACATTTGTCCATAGAATTTCAAATAAAGGAACTGGAACAGCAGATTATCAAAATAAAAAAAATAACTTGAAGTGCAATATTAGAGCAAAACAGAACAAAACGAGTTTGCTAATAAATGAAGAAATTTTTGGTAAGGTAAGGTTAGGGCCAGCATGGAAAAGATGGGGGGGGGGAGGGGGGAGACAATGAAGCAAAACAAATACAAAAATTACATACTATATCATATGTGATGACAAAGTTTTTACATTAAATACTTTCAGCATGATTACTCAATAAACGTAATTTCAGTTTGCGTTTAAAAACAGAGACACTGATAGAGCGAGTTACATCAATAGGAAGTGAGTTCAGAAACTTGGGACCTGTACAAGCTAATGTATTCAAAGCAAAGGCAGTTCTTACACACGGTATATGTGAATTTGACTGTTCTTTCTAAATAGCTGTAGTAACGCATTTGGGAGAGTACCATTTTCAAAATCATACATGATTGAGCCTAACTGCAAGAGATAGATATCTTCTATCTTTAATTGTTTATAACTATGGAACAAAACATTAGTATGAGCACGATAATTTACATTAAAAACAATTCTAATCACCCTTTTTAGTTGCATTTTTAGCGACTTTCCCCATGCCAACACTCCATAATTAAGATAAGGCAAAATTAGAGTTGAGAATAAAATAAGCAAAATTTCTTGGGGCACAAAAGAACGTAATTTATAAATTACACCAGTATTTTTAGACATAACTTTACAAATATTACTACAATGTGATGCCCAAATCAGCTTCTCATCAATGTGTAACCCAAGAAACTTGGTGGAAGTTACCCTCACAATAATAGCATCATCAAAAAGTATGACTCCAGGTGAGTCTCTTACGGAATTACTACAAATTATATAGTTTGTCTTTTGAAGGTTCAAAGACAACTTATTTGCACGGATCCATTAAGTAACTTTCTTTAATTCACTATTAACTATTTCTAATAAAAATTCAGGATTTTTATGAGAACAAAATACACTTAAATCATCTGCAAAAAAAATGAATGATAGGACGTCAGATGAAAAATGAAAGTCATTACAGTAATATATAATTAAAAAAAAGGAGGGGGCCAAGAAGGGATCCCTGAGGGACTCCACAGGATATGGTTTGATGACTTGAGTTAAGTCCATTTAATGATACATGTTGTTTCCTGTCAGTTAAATAGCTCCTGAACCAACAATTTATCTATGAGTTAAAAGATAGAAAATTTGAAGTACAGTACACTTACAAAAATCTTTTGGTAAACTGTGGCACTGTGACCTATGTGAACAAGGCTGTAAAGAAGTCTCTTGAGAGTTTTAGAGTATTGAAAAATATTATTGTACATATTTTGTATAATATTGATGTAACAAAGCTCTCACTTCACCATGTATTAATGGTTTCCAATCTATATATGCCCAGTTATTCTAACTGCCATTAAGTTGAAATTGTGTTTTAGTTCCAGAACAGGTCCTTTAATGATGCCTGGACTACTCTTGAGGATGATGGTATCTTAGAGGATAGGTTGATTCAGCATATGTGGCATAACTTGGATCAGAAGGAGGCCTTAGTCCAGCTCATGGCCAAGTTTGACCTCATCTGTGAGGCTCCTGTAGAACGGCTCAAGCAAGAGCAACAGGATGGAAAAGACGCTAAGGTAAATCTCCAGCTAAATGGTGCTCGGACCCGTGCTCTGGCAGCAATGCCCAGGTTTTTGGGGTCAAAATTATAGGGTTAGGGTTATGGTTGCAATTGGGTTTTTGGTTTAGAGTTAGGGTATACTGTTTGGTTGGTTAGGATAGGCAATTATCACTAAGCAAATTGCAGGAGCTCAACATCTTGTTTTATGTTACCCTCAAAATATTGTGACTAGAAATATACAGACAATAAAGGAGCAAAACAAGAGACATGTACCAGCTAGTGTATGTTGCAAAAAAAAAGGGGTTCATAATGTTAAAATTTTAATTGTGCTAAATTTTGGATACAATAATATTAATTTCTTATATTTTGCCATATATGTTCCTTTAAAAAAGTTGTTTTGTGCTGTTAAATGTAAGGATTAAGTAGGGTTTTGAAAGGTTTTTCCAAATGGCATCAAAATGTATATTTCTGAAATTTGGAATCAAAATTCTTCAATAGGTCAACATTATTGTGAAACTTGCCACAATTTAGTGGCAGGAGTGGGATGTGTGAAATGAAATAATGAGTGAAATATGAAATGCTTTGTTTTTTGCATAGATGTTTCGTTTTTTGATTTTGTTATATCTTGGTATATTTTGTTTTGTATTGATGGTTTAAATGTTTGGATATGTTTTGATATTTTAGGTATCAAACGAAACAGAGAAGGTGGTAAAGAAGCGCTACTATGTTCCTTCCAGGCTAAAGTCACATTGCTCTCCAGAAGAAATTGCACGGACCAAATCTACAGACTTCTATGTGGACTTCAAGGGCTTCTTACCAGGTTAGGATGAATTCATCATCTGTTTACAGCCAGAAGGGTGTTAACATGTAATGTATCGTAGAGTTAATGCCCTTCTTGCTCCAAAGAGACTTTGTTAGAAACTCATGTTTTGTTTTTCAGAAATATATAATTGTGTTGAATTATTGTTGCAACTATTGTATTTTTTTAGCTGGCTTTCAAAACGTCATTAGCCATAATCTGTTGGTCATCTCTCTTGTTTGCCATTTCTACAGATGGGCTGTTTCATCGGTTGATGGCGAGAGCAGTCAGATGGATGGGTGAAAGAGATGGAGAACCAGTCAATCTTTTCTATCGTCAGATCCGTCTAATGGTTGATGAAGAGCACCATGCCTTTCTAGAGATGTTACCCCCTCCTGAAGCAAATATCAAGGTCCGAGTGAAGTGTCAGCGATCCTTTTTTTTTCATGGTCGAGATACTGAATTGTAGGCCACGCATCAGATCTCTCTGTTGATTTTCCTTTTGCCCTTTTTAATAGATTTAAATTATTGTCTTCTATATATATTTTTAAAAACTTTGTTTGACCTCTTAAATTTCTCCTATAGTAATGTTAAAAGATAAATATTGAATCTTTACTTGTTATACCTTAAAGGAAACCTCACCCCCAAAATAACTTTAGTTATTCTGAGAGGTTTATTGTATTCCTGCCCAGTAATGTACCACATTTCCCACCAAAGTGTATGAGAGAAGTATAAAGCAAGATATTCTTAGCATAATGTACAGTTTCTTATCACAACATGGGCATCGCCATTTCCTTGATAATATGATTTACTATTCAAAGTTGTTATGAAGTAAATGTATTCAAATGTATGGATGCTTCCTTCCCCCCTGTGTGTGTGGTGATAAGCATTTCCCACACCTGCTATTATGTTCTGCACTATGATTTTAAGAATGCAAATACTGCATAAATATTGATGAAATAGATTTGACAATTGCTATTTTTCATTAATTTTAAATAAATGAGTTAAATCATTCCATTGTTTATATATTTTACACCAATTACAATTTTTACACTCTCAGCTGTAGTAAAAGTTTTGTTACTGAACTAAAAATTCTTTCCAACTAGAGCTTGGTACATGATACATGTACAAGTTCACATGGTACGTTACATTATCAAGAAAATTGCTGCGCCCATGTCATGCAAAAAGGCACTACATCATGCCCAGAATATCTTAATTTATATACATATATCTTTTGTAAAATTTCAAAAGGAACATTGTACATCGATAGGCAGGAATAAATCTGATATTCCAGCATACTTTAATACTCATATACTTTGAGGTTAGGTTTTCTTAGATACTTAAAAATACAAAAGGATTCCTGCCAGTTATTCAGTTAAATTTGTCTGTTCCTGGCATTCCAGTGGTTGTATCATCTGTACTTGTTCAATTTATGTTTTTTCTGATTTGTAATGTATCTCTTTTGCCGAACAAAATAAAATGGTATTAATATAGCACAAAGCATTTAGTTCTCAACTGTACACAATTACACACTTTCATAATCATTTCTTAATCTTTTTTCCTTTACCTTTGATGCTGAACATGTCAGGTCACTGTATTCCGAGGATTGGACCCTGTTTCTGATGATGATCGACCTCCAGAACCAAGTGCTGTCAAAAAGGTAGGTAGTTCAACAGGATGGTTTCAATTACTACAAATAAAAATGAACAGAGATAGAGTCGCATACCATATCTCTGACAAGCATGATGCATGTTCACAAAATCTTTTTTTTTATTTCGATTTGAAAACTGATAGTTACATGTATCTTTAGTCTGCCATTATACATCTGAGAAAGGTCTCTGAACCATAGAATTGAAACTGTCACTGGTAAACAGTTTTGTATGTGTCATAGAACATATTTCTAATGGAAAGAAGTAAGTACAGGTAACTCTGCATACAAGTTGAATCGGTTGGGACCGCAAAGAAAAAATAGTTTGACTTGGGCAAATTCGACTTAGGAAGTGTAAATAACCCATGATTTACATAAGTTGGTCCAAGAAATTTATTTAACTTACAGATAATTTGACATGTACTTGAGTTATGCAGAGTTAACTGTAGTTGATTTCGATTGAAGGGGCCCATGTTCTGAAGTGTGGTGGAACTTTGAGTTTAGTAAGAGTAGACGATAGTAAAGTTGGACCAAAGGTACTTAGAAATCTTGACTTAGAAATCAACTACAGTTGAAGGCAGAATTAACCCCAGTTCAATTTCATAAAGTCTGGTTATTACTTTAAACCATATTCTAGATCTAGTATATGTTGTAACACGGTTTAGCTATCAAACTGTGTAACTTTGTGCTTCATCAAAATTGTGAACCTTTCTCAGACTTTTCTGTGGCAATAGGTTTATAGACAGTTGATATTAAGAAATTTTAATAGTTCATGATTAATTTTGGTCTAGATATATTGGAAACAATTAAACCTCTAAATACATGTACTGTTTATGGATCAGGAAGATGAGAGGACCATTTTTGACATGTGATCAATAATGATATATGATAATAATCTGGATTTACATAGCGCTTAATATGAACAACCTCTCTAAGCGCTTTACAGACATTATTACCCCGGTCATTGGATTCATTCACGCATAATGTACACTATCATCCCAAGGTCACAGTGAGGGCATATGGCAATTACTTACACAAATGCTTTCGTCATCCTACCAGGTCCCCATTTCACTCCTGGGTATGGAGTGGCAAATGTAGATTAATGCCTTGCCAAAGGACATTAGTACCGTGTTTGGGATCGAACCAACAACCTTTGCATTTGAAGTCAAGTGCTTAAACCACTCGACTATGACACCTTTATCCTAATGCCATTTTCATTATAGATCTGTCTAATATGAGATGTGAATTTATTAATTAAGCTTATAGTAGCCACACAAAAAATTGAATACAATATCTATCTTGGTGTTGTTTGTGTGTTTATGGCAGGTAATGGACTTTGTGACGAGCACCCTTGTTAGCCTTAAGCAACACTGGGCTAAGGGGATCAAATATGATGTCTGCATTCTGTGCCCGTGCTCGAGCCTGAGGTGCCGTGAGAAGAAACTGTTCGAAGACTGCTTGAAGCGAAAGTCGCTCACGTGTGGCATATATAACATCTCTACGGCTGACATCAAGTCCAAGTTTGGTAGGTCTATAAGACTTGGTACCCCACCAAAAACTATTTGCTCATGGTCCTATTAAGAAATACCCCCTAGTCTCTCGGAGAGTCTTTGAGTGAGGGAAATGTAAGATAATAACTTTTCCATATGGGGTGCTTGGTTGAAAATGCAGAGCATTACATAAGGCCTGTTGGTCATAACACAGGAGGCTAATCCTGTTGAGTGATAACGCCTGCTATTGGGTAAACACCCGAATGGAGTCAAATTCCCCATGAAAGCCACTATGCATCTTTAATATAAATAAAATTCACCTATGTGTAGACTAGTTGACACACTGACATAGAATAGGGCCTGCATGGAACATGGACCTACTACCAAGTCCAACTTTAGTTTCGTGGCGGGGGGGGGGGGGATTATGTTATACTTTATTTTCTTCATACTCCTCAACTATTAATGCATAGAATGCCAGGTAAAATTGTGTTAAGTTGATTTATACATTTTAGCTGTACACAAACTACATTTTAGCTGATTGGTGCACTTTTCAGTGATTATGTTGCAATTATTTTACATTAGTGTATATAGTAGTATTCTTGGTAAGTTGTAAAAAGGCACTGATTCTGTTTTAAGTTGTTTTAATAATTCTACAACGTGCCATGATGATCTGTTGCACATTTCACTTAGGTCAAACAAATAATGATTTTTTTTTTTTTTTAAATATTAGACTACTTCCTGGAGGAATTTTTAATTGTTGTGAACAAATATTTTGGCTCACACCCAGTAGACAAAGATCATATGCTTGATCTTTGTAATTAAAAACAAGTCAGATAAAATCTTGGATCCAGCGGGATTTGAACCTGCCATCTACTGCTTGCCAGGTAGCGACTCTTACCGCATGGACCTGTGATCTTTGGTCTAACATTTAAATCCCATCATGCATTACTTTATTCATATATGACATGTGTATAATCATTTTTTTTTTAATGGTTTTGCTCATGAAGTTCCGTTTTTTGGTTTTGTCATTTAGGTACATAAAGAAAGAATTTGTTTGTGTAGAATCATTGTGTCCGGAGTAGAATTGTTAAATGTCCTAGTTTTAATCTTGAGTGTCTATTCAATAAGCTCACAAATATCTTATCATACTATATAAATAGTATAGAATATTATTTCTTATGTCTTTGTCAGGAGTGGGATTAGGTTCACACTAATTGTACCTTCAACGTTCATGGACGAAGGCTCATTTTCTTGATATTTCCAAACCATCTCTAGATTGGTGTAAAGAAACTCCAAACTCACAAACCCAGAAAATGTAGATTGATATCTTGCCGGTGGATAGTATTGCTGGGGCAGGGATTTGAACCCAATACCTTGTGATCCACATAGCCCTCTGATTTATCACTAGATCTCAACTCTTTTTGATTTGAATTTATTTTTTTTTATTTTTTTGATGCAGGTATGAGTGAGGAAGGAGTGG
The DNA here is from genome assembly GCA_035222895.1 of Strongylocentrotus droebachiensis. Lineage (NCBI taxonomy): Eukaryota > Metazoa > Echinodermata > Echinoidea > Camarodonta > Strongylocentrotidae > Strongylocentrotus > Strongylocentrotus droebachiensis. Next base: position 68,157 of record JAVYIG010008955.1, read on the forward strand.
AGTCAGGGAACAAGATTCCAGTGATGCCTAAAGGGTCAAGTAAGTATGCAGTCACTTCATCACATTCAGTCACTTTTTTTGTATAGAATCATGTTGTAAAGAGTAGGATTTATTTTTCTTAGTTTGAATCTGGAGTGTCTATTCAATAAGCTTACAAGTATCTTACCATTGTATATAAGTAAGTATAGAATATCATGTCTTGTGTCAATCAAGAGAGTGTACTGCAAATCTTGATTCTAACCTGGAACTATAGTCCTGTACAAATTAACGTGCAATTTCAGCTGCAGCTTTTTTCTCATTAACAATGTCAGGCTTATCTAGCACATAATATGTTGCCATTTCTGTGCACTTAACAAATAGCATAAGAACAGCCTTATATACGGCTTATGTTAAACACTCGGGTCGCGGGGCGCTGGAAACCACTCGGGTCACAGCTAGTCAGGCCAATTTTGTTTTAATCCAATAAACAGAACACTAAAAAATAACCTCTTTTGGGAATGTATTTTAAGTGATTTTAAAGTATGGTGCCTTTGGAACTAGATTTAAACGTTATCGACACATGCCTTCATTTTTTGTAATGGTACACCTGTTCACGTTTTCATCGCACCTAAAAAACACCAAATGATCACGTGACTGGAGTAAACTGATTCCACTTACCTATGTAAATCAAATGTTTATGACCAAATAACCACTTGACCAAGCAACAAGTTTTTTGTCCGTTAACCGATGGTGGTGTTAAATAAGTAATTATTTGGTCTTTTAAGTACCTTTATCGATTGGTTTCACAGGTTATCCAAGGTTGATGGTAATAATCATGTTACTTACACTGGCTAATCGTCTTATTGTTCTGTCCGTGAATCTCTGGTTATATTAAATTAGTAATTTTGAGGTGTCTTACACACCTCTTTAAATGGTTTCAAAGTTACCATAACCTTCCTGGTTATGATCACATGGCTCAAGCTGATTAGTAATCTAAGCTGTGAATCCGTGATATTTTAGGTGTGAAAAATTGGTAATTATTAGGTGTCTTAAAACACCTTTTTAAATGGTTTCAAAGTTACCATAACTTTCTTGGTGATGATCACGTGGCTAAAACTGATTACTAATCTAAGCTGTGAATCCGTGATATTGAGGTGTGAAAAATTAGTAATTCTTATGTGTCTTAAAACACCTTTTTAAATGGTAGTCAAAGTACGATGGCCATCTGTTAGCTTACCAGTTTCTAGTGATACATTAGTTGACATATTTGTGATTTTCTTTGAATTTCACCTTTAATTGATTGTGATGTCACTGGTGGAAGAATGAAAGGGATGCACAGCCAGCAAATACATGTGTAGAAATTATGCATTCTAAATTCTTGATCTTTCTTTGACCGTATGTCACCAAGGTTTATCCATGGTTCATCCATGTTTCATTTAAATTTTTCACAGTAATAGGGTATATCACTTATCTATATTATATATTTTTTAATGTCCATATCTTGAAAAAAATTATTTTAATGAAACATCTTTCCTGAATTTGTGTCTGGAGCCTTTTGCCAAGCTCCGAAGCATTTTATCTTTGAATTGATTATTATTAGTATAACCTTCATGGGTCACCATTGATTTATTATCCTTATATACAGCTTGCAAGGAAAGCAATGTACTGTGCGACCATTACTTTAGTGATTTCGTACATCAGATAGGATCTGAGCAGATTATTATAAACTTCATAGTTCACCACTAATTTGTTATCTTTATCTTACAGCTTGCAAGGAAAGCATCGTACTATGCGACTGTTACTTCAGTGATCTTGCACAGCTGATAGGATCAGAATGGCATCAGCTTGGAATCAGACTAGGGTTAATCCAAGCAGATATTGACCACATCACAGAGGACAACCTTACAGCAGTGGATCGCAGAGTTGCTATGCTACAACTATGGAAGAAGCGATCATCATGTACGGATAAGGGGATGGTGGAGAAGCTTTGCATCGCCTTGATTAGCTGTGGTAGGCGCGATCTTGCAAAGAAAGTCAAAATAGATGCAGGAATCAGCTAAATTTCACATCTATTGGATGATGTAATATAGGACAGCTAGAGAACTCCTTGGGTTTTGCTTTAGTTTTTCAGAGAAGCCACACAATATGGCAGCTGAGGATATCGAGTAGACCTATTATCACTTTAATAGTGTTTCCTTCAAGTATTGGTGACAATCCATTGCATGAATATACCTTGGACTAAAACTGATGGGAAGGTGCCTTGTGCACTGCATGCCTGATCGCATGTGTCATGTTTCATGGTATAGTGGTTCATTAATTAGAGGCTAAGGGTTGGGGTTAAAATCTTGGCAAGTCATTAATCCACATTTCCCAAACACTACCCAGGTGTAAGTGGGTACCTAGCATTTGCAGCTGGGGAAAATATAATTGCAGGGCCATCAGGAAGAACAGAATTGATTCTCATGCAGCTACCCTGGGTTAAACAAGTTTATTAGTACAGGTATGTTGATGGAGTATGCATATACAGTCTCGACAACATCTAAATCCTGGAAGGTGTAACTTACAAAATATATCATTCAGGAAAAGATACTAATTGCCTTCAATGAAACTTGATTCATAGGGTGAAGTGTTGGGAGGTGTCCAGGTCAAGTGCAGGAATGTGCCGGTTGTAATCAAGACAGATCATGAGTGCTTTAGGAAAATACTGCTTTCATTAACCATTTCATGGCAGAATTTATTTTTAGGTCTAAATTGATCACATATTTTTCTTCAAATCGGCAACAATAATATTTCTCTTTTATCGCTACAATGATAGATCATGAGTAATTTTTGAAAATACTGCTTTGATTAATATATCCAAATATTCAAGCAATCCAGGTTGGTCTTCATGTTGATGTTTCCTCAGGAATAATCTGCAAGTAGAGAAACATTCCAAAACACCCTGAATCTTTAAATAATCTGCCTCAATTCTCCTAGTGGAGGTAGACGAGTCGGACAAGGTGTGCCCATATGAAATTATGAAATAATACTATTGAAAATGCTGTTGCACATGAGCCTTGAATATTTCAGGATTTTTATTGTTAAAAGTGTAAGGTGGTAAAAAATTCCAGTCTGTAAGTGCTTTCAGGAGGAAGGAATATTTGAAGGAATCTTTGAACTATAAAGACGTATTGTGTGATATTTTGGTTAAACAGGAAACAGGGATTACTTTGCAAGAAAAAACTAACAAATTTATGCTAGGTTCAAAGGTCACAGTTGTAAACTTTTGATCTTTGATTATCAAAAAGTGGATGAATAATCTTTGATGTATGAATGATTTTGTCGATATTGATTTTGTTTGAGAAGGTATTAAGAAACCATATTGCAGCTCAAGTTCTGAATTACATGTACATGTAATATGTACATCATACTTAGAGATATATGTAGAGTAAAATAAAATGTGATATACAATTTTATAATAAACGGGGTTGACGTTGTTGTTGTTGTTTTGAGATTGAGGATTCATTCTAGAGAGAGATGTAAATGTTTCCTAGTTGTAAAAGTCAAGTGGTTTGGTTGGTTCAATCCCAGAGAAAACAGTGCTATCCTTTAATCTGCAACTATTCTTAAGTCGGGTGTAGTAATTATTTACGTACTGAATGAAATGATGATGGCTGCAGGAGTCATAAGCCATATGATCTTTAACTGCATTGTGAATGAGCTTAACAAAAATGAGAATCTAAACTTGACAGCTGAAATTATTATGAATTAGACTTTGGTTTGATAAGCCGTTATTTTACTTAACTCATATTCAGATCAGATGTGATCATTTTACCGTAACACGCAGACTATAATGTGAAATACTTACTGATTATCATTGCAACCAAAAATGATGTGAATGAGAAAAGCCATCTGATTGCCTTAACGTGTACCTTCAAATCAAATGAAAATGACAATAGTGCTATGTACTATAAACGTAAATTCAAGAAGATTACATGTCTTGTAAATAATATGTCAAATGTATATTCAATGGTTTCTTTAGGAAAGTGATAAATTGGTTTCATTGAAAAATGTTAAGTTTTATGTAAAATTAAATTGAAGTACTTCAGAAACCAAACAATTATGAGTATTTGAAAATATTTATACAATTGTGTAAATTGTATATGACCTTAATGAGCATTTTACTTCAGAAAGCCGACTTTAAAGTGAAATACTTACTGATAATCATATTGCAGCAGAAAATGATGTGAATGAGAAAAGCCATCTATTTGCCTCAGCTCAACGTGTACCTTCAAATCAAATGAAAATCAAATGCATGCTATACTATGAAGTTCAGTTAAAAAAGATTACATACCTTGTAAATAATATGTCAAATATATAATGATGAATTGGTTTTGTTGACAATCATTATTCGTTTCATGTAAAACTAAATTACAGTACTTCAGAAACTAAACAATCATGAGTGTCTTAAGAGATTGTTATAAAAGTGTACATTGTATATAATCTTAATTAAGAGCTCTATTCAATTCAGTACGTGGATTCAGTCAGTGTTTTACTTAACATTTATCTAGCTAAGTTATATATATTAACTCATTTTCAGATCACTTGTGGGCATTTTACTTCTATTAGCAAACCGACGTTAAGGTAAAATACTTAATGATAATCATTGCAACATCACATTGAATGAGTATGAAAACCATACATCTGTCAATTAAGGCCTCCAAAATAACTGGCTTATTAAAGCCTCTATCAGGGATTTGTAAGCCCTCAAAAGCGTACCTCAAAATTATGTAGCAGCAAGCTAAGATCAAAATTCTTGCTTAAAAGACTTTGTGGTTTTTGTCCTCATTTCGTTCACAACAAAATGGGATGAATAAAACACTGCCAGTTGCGAAATTCAAATTCAAAAGTAAAACGGCTAAATAATGAATATTTTACCACCATACTTTTAGGAAGGTTTTCAAATATTTTTATTTTTTAAAACTACATTTTGGAACTTTTACACGTTTTGAGATTTTCACTTTGCAAATGCCCTTTAGTCTTTTAGGAAGCTGTCTTCAACTTTAAGGTAAAATAATACCCAACATTTTCAGCCGAAAAGCAAGCTGAATCTCAATGTTTATCTAAGCCAAAGACTGAGTAAATTGCTCATATTTATATCATAAGTATTGACTTGAATACCGGCCCAGAGCAGGTATAAATCACTGCAGTATTTGTAAGGCAGAGTTGTCATGGTGGAGTGGTTAGAACACTCGACTACAAGGGTTTGGGGTTCAATTCCCAGCACAGGGTTAACGTCTTTTGGCAAGATGTATATACATGTATATATTTACGACTTATTTACAGTAAGAAAATGTGAATCTTTGAGAATTTGCTGTTGTGATTAAGTTTGCCATTGCTTTCCCTGCTTGTATACTTGATATCCCCAGGAAGTGGAGATGGGGCACACTTTTATATGGGTTTAAAATCCAGTGACTATAGTTATATGTATTGCTCTGTATGAGTGTAAATTATCATAATTGTATTGCTATGCATGTCGATTGATTATCCAACATTTTCCATCTTTGCCTTTTAATGTTCAGTGTAGCTGAAGAATTAGAGTGGGGATGGGTAGGGGAGGGGAGATCCAGCCATGAGTTTACCATTCCAGTCTCGCTAAGAGAAAGATGTCTTCCATTTATGTAATGTACGTTACATCTACAGTAGTTTTTGAAAATGCTATTGATACAATGAAAATATGTGTAATGACATGGTTGGAATAAAGTACAATATGATCTATATCATCAATCATTTATCAAAGTATTATGAAGGGTTACAGAAAATTGTCATTGGTTGGGGTGATTATAACATGTAGTTTATGCTTCTACCGACCTTAACAATTTAGAAGGCAAGCTTTCGTCCACTCCTGTGGACTCTCTCAAGCAAAGTGATTATTCACACAGTTTCCTTCACCGAATAGGGACTCTGACTATCCACTGTCACCTAGTGATCTCAAGGCAGCAGATATCAAGAAACTGTGAATAATCATTTGGCTTGGGGAAAGTCCACAGTAGTGGACGTAAGCTTGCCTACTAAAAATGTTCAGGTTGGTAGAAGCTTAAAGTACATGTTTTGATGAGGGATGGGTTTGGTAAAATTATACCTTTTTATTACAATCTTTCCTTTCATTTTCCATTTCTCTTCCCATCCTTAAGACTATCATTTCAATCATAACACATTGAACTTATGTCAATTCTCTGCTAGGATAGTTGAATCAATCCTTGGTTTGATTACGGTCATATTTAACAGGAGGCACAATGGCTCAGTGGTCTCGTAACCAGGAGGTCCAGGATTCGAAACGTAATTGATGTGCTATGTATTACCAAGTCCCTCGGAGAGAACTTAAAGAGAAGGTCGAGTTCTAATTGGAAGAGGAGGAAAATAGAGTGTTATCATTGTTTTTATGCAAGTGTGGAAAAAATCAGATAACAAAATTTGTTATCTGATTTTTTCCACACTTGCATAACATTTAATGTTCCCTGAAAAGCATGGCTCTTCAAATGCCTTAATATTCTTAATATGGCATGTAACATCATACAAAACTAATCGGGACGGATTTTTATGACACATGTTTGTGTAGTCCCATATATATATTTCTGTGTACAGTGCTTTTAACTTTACCAAGACTGGGCCAAATTTTTGTATCATTTTGATGATTCCAGAACCTTGCAGTACACACCAATATTTAAATGCTAGATGATCAAACTTTTCTAATCGATTCCACACCCGTTTCTTTCACAATGCAATGATTGCAATCGCATATAGAACTCAACTTTATTTTTAAAGATGTCAGCCTCATGGTTGCTTACTGCAGTCGGGTCAAACAAACAAACATATCAAACAAAGATTGCCATTATCATATATTTGTCAAGCCCTCTTTCCCTCATTTTCTCGTTCATATCTCGTTCATCGCAGCAGTCCAATTATGATTAGACCATTTTATCAATGTCATGTTGCATAGCAACAATGATTGCTCTCAATCTCAATGCATGCATGAGATTATCCAAGCCAGGGTGTCCCTGAAGAAAAGGAAACCCACATTTGCGGGTAAATAACTCCATAATTTCAAGTTATTCTTTGGTTAAGGATTGGAAAGCCAGTTTTTGTCTCGCCTGCGTAGCAAAAAGCGAGACATAGCTAGGCGCCGCTGTTCCGGTAACGGCGGCGGCGTCAACATCAAAAACTTAACCTAAGGTTAAGTTTTTGAATTTTCGATATAATTTTGAAAGTATAAGTTTTTAGTGAATGCAATGTGGACTATAGGGTTATCAAGTATCTCCAATCACGTGAGTAGATTTTCAGGTCACAAAGTCAAGGTCAAAGGTCATTTCAGGTCAACAGACTTGGACTATGTTGTGGCATCATCACTGAAAACTTAACCCAAGGTTATGTTTTTGAATTTTTGATATAATTTTGAAAGTAAAAGTTCTTAGTCAATGAAACTTGGAATATAGGGTTATCAAGTATCACCAATCATGTGAGTAGTATTCAGGTCACTAATTTAAGGTCAAAAGTCATTTTAGGTCATCAAACTTAGACTTTGTTGTACGTGGCATCAACATCAAGATTTTGAATTTTTAGCATATTTTCAAAATTGTTTGTTCACATTCCATGAAACTTGTACCCAAGGGTTATCAAGTATCAAAAATCATATGACACGAATTTCAGGTCACAAGGTCAAAGGTCATTTTAGGTCAGTAGACTTGGATTATGTTTTCACAACTTAATATGAGAATTAATAAATCATTTCTTTTTATTAATTTGTTCATATTTCATTCAAGTTATCGATCGTGGTACAATTAATAGTGAATAATTCTTCCGATGATTCTTAGTCAATATTCACTTCAAAATGCTGATTATATTCAGAGGACTTCATTTTGTGGGGCCTGCTAATGGGCCACCCTGCCTATAAATACTGTTCCAACCTCAATTTTTCGAGAGCGTTTCCCTTGTTTCTTCTTTAAATACCAACATCATGATCAAGAAGTCATGCATTACTAATTTCGGACAGCCAGAATATGAGAGGAACAAATTGGGAAAGTTTGATCAATATAGGTATAGAGGGGAGGGGCTAGCCTACATGAGGAGCGTCGATCACCCCCCCCCCCTCCCCCTCGAGAGGTGGACAAATGTATCAAAAGCCCGACTGTCCTACTTGTAGCTACTTGCTTCCTCTGTATAGAAAACAATGCCTAATCGTGCGTTGACCATTTGTATCCCCATGATCCTCTCCTAGCTAAACTATAGTACAGAGGCCTTTAAAACAGAATTATAATCAAAAGAGAAAAAAGTGGGGGGGGGGGGCGAAAAGGAGAGGCTTGAATTAGGATCAGTTGCCTTTCTTAATCTTTATTTCACTTTCAGAATAAGACACTTAATAAGTGCCCCCCCCCCTCCCAATCGATCACAGTCTCAGTACACCCTGCATAAACTCACGGTTTTCCATTGATGGAAATGGCTTTGGTTAAAGGCATTGTTCTAAAATGTTCCAGTTTTACAAATCTGAGTTGCATGGCTCTACGTGTTATCACAGTGTCTGTGATATAATTATGGTGTAATATTGAAGCCCTAAAACACATTGGCGCTTTAATAAGAATGATCATGAAGTGTTTCAAAAAAGTTGAAACCTTTGAGTGACCAGTTCGACCATACTCATTTACCCCAATAGACTGTAGTGTTATAAAAACCGTCGGAAAGTTTCAAATTCCAATCATAAATATCTTGATAATCAAACATGCGGTTGGGTTTAACGTTATAGGATTCATTTACGACATAAAGATTTATAATTATGATAGCAGCATGATTTTGTTTAGAATCAGAGACAAAGTTACCTTTAATAGAGTCACTTTTGTTCTTGATTGTTTAGTCCACCATATTCAAGTCTGGTTTCTGCATGCATGCAAGTCTTAAGGACAGTACAAACTATTTTCAAAAATGGATTATATAAAAAAACAATATATGTATATATAAAAATGCCGGGAATTAGCGCGTCCAAAGACACCACGCTATCGATGGATCATCAAGGGGCGGATCTAAGTGTTTAAAAAAAAACTTTTTACCAACTCTTCTGTTGAAGTTCTCCTTTCTCTCTCTCTCTCTCTCTCTCTATTTCTCTCTCTTTATATTTTTCTCTCTCTTTCTATTTCTTTCTCTCTCTTTCTCTCTCTCTCTCCCTCTCTTTCTCTCTCTTTCTATTTCTCTCTCTCTCTCTCTCTTTCTTTCTCTCAAATTTACGCCATTCTTTTACAAAGTACATGCCCATCCATACACAAAATTGACATCGGACTTTATACCACCTTATTCATTTCTTGCATTTAAAATCACTCCTGTTAATGTTGAAAAAAGAAACGTAATGGTTTTCTTCCATGTATTTATTTTTAGTAAATTCAATTCCATCTATATAATTCAAATTACATTCTCAATTTCCAATTTTAGAAAATATACACAAGTATTTAGAAAACATAATGTCTACAAATTGTCATAAAAATTTAATCAAAAGCTGGCAATCTAGAAAATAAAATAATTATGATGTATGCTTTAACCTATTACCGTACACCAAACTCGAAATTATTCGTACAACACAAAATGTCTTGACAAAATTGGTGACATACAAATAAACTACCAATGAATGAAACCCATCAGAGGTAAATCTGGAGAATTTAGCGATGATCGTCCAACAAAAATGGAACCATTCAAATTTGCATAATTATGCAAATATATTAGTCTATACAAGCTCTGGCGATCAGTCAGTAAACGGTGTGATAACTGTCGCAAACTCTTGGAAGACCCAAAAAAAAACCTTTCCACACCAGTTTGTTTGGTCTGCAAAAGGTTTTCGATGCAGCAGCCATAAACCTCCAGCCGACCAAAATGCTCCGGAGACCAATCGCTTACCACTGTCAACCTTTTAAAGACTGCCAAATACCTCTCTGCAATCTCTGACCACTGACTGCCGAGCAGTGGTTCTCAGAAGAGGGCGATCGGTCGTAAGCTCTAGTGTGACTTTAAGCTTTATCATTATACGGGGTGCCTCAAAAAACATCCACAAGATTGTGATTGACAACATCTTAACAAGTACTCAATCTATATTAAAGTAATATGTTGTAACAGTCTTTTATAATATTTCTGATAATTTAACACGGATCTTAACTAAAACGACAAAGTTTCTGGTAAGACCTACCATTTTCAAATGTTTCAAAGAGAACACGCCAGTGCAACATGACATTTCGTGGCAAGCTCTGAAATAAACAACAATTCTTATTAGAAAAAAGGTCGTTAGGAATTAAGAGTAACGTCATTTACACAACAACCTAAGGTAAACTAACTTCTTAGTATATAATCTTTAATGGAGACATATTAGCAACATTTAATCAAATACAAATCGAAAAACCTAAAAACAGGTTAAGCAATGTCCATTCATGGAAATGGATATCATAATAGCGGCAATGTTTTTTGTTTTTTGCTTAACTTGAATTCTTTTTTTACAGTTGTTATTTCTTTATCAACTATGCCGTGAATTTTTTTTACAGTAAATACCTCACGTCGTAATTTACTGAAATAAAAATGATTTAAAGTTTATATATTCATAACATGTTATCGTGGCCATAGGCCGACTTGCAACAATCATTAATAGTACGGTATTGGTATTGTATAATTTATTTATTCACGGTTAAAAACAAATACAATAATTGTGCCCGCATTCAGCAAAAGTTGTTTTTCAGCGATGCCGTGATTGCATACAAATCGAATAGAATATAAAACAATGAAAAAATAATTTACCAACAAATATTCAAGTTATAATGAATGAACATATTTACAGAAATGTAAGTACAAAATGGAATCATAGTGACAAAGAAGAAAACAAAAACAGATTAACAGATTTGCAGATTAAAAACTACAAAATATATACAATCATGACAATCATAAGATAAACGTAACAATAATAGAAGAACGTTTAATGGAATAATAGGTATTTAACTACAAATTCGTTGGGTAAAGTATCATATACACTGTATATACATATTATATAATTGAAGTGAGAAATATAAGTGTAGGCATAAACATGAATTGAGTGCACTTTCTAATCACAAATCTTAATTGTACCTTGGGTTAACATGAAGACTAAAATACAACTATTCGACTAAAACATACTGATTAATAAAATGCTATGCAATCATTTAAACCATTCTATAATTCATAATTATATATTGGTGTCAGGAACCAGTTTGTTGAAATGCAGATTAAGATAGCATCAGAAAACAAAGTATGTCTAATCAAGTCATTATTACAAATAAGACATTCCTTAGATGCAAGATAAGAGAGAATTTAGATAAAGAGTTTCACCTCCTAAGAATCCAATAAAGGATACAACAAAGATGAAGAAAAGGGGTAATAACTATTTATTCGACTAATTATGTTTCAAACATGTTACATTCTTCATTCTTTATTCTTTCTTCAGTGAAAAAAAGCAAAACATTAAAATATATACAAAGTATTTCAAGATAAGTTATAAGATTGATAATTCAAGTACTATATAACATTTACAAAGGAATCATTTTCAGGTACAAACATTCCCATGTATGGTCCCAAGAATTATCAAGTTGTAAGATTGTTAATTCAAGTACTATATACCATTTACAAAGTAATTTATTTCAGGTATAAACATTCCCATGTATGGTCCCAAGATTATCAAGTTGTACTATTGATAATATAAGTACTATAAAACATTTAATTGAACGCGGTGTAGAGGGAAGGGGACTGACTATTTAGTTTACGATTAAGATTCATGAGAAAATTCTACGGCGGGAGAAAAGAGTTGTAAGTTTGAAGACAAGTATGGCATTTCAAACATTATTTCTCGATTCACAACAGTTGTTACTGCGTGCGAAAATTACAAACTGAAATTTACACGGCGAGTGATATTAATGCGGATATTAATGTCGTTAATATAATGTAATGAGAGGGAATTTGAGGAGTCAGTGTATCGATCACCAAGTAACGAGTCAATATGTTGTGAATGATGAAAACAAATTATGGAAATATTAGAGATAGCTGCGTGTAAATGTTTTAACCTATTTCATCGCTTCTATATGCGGCCGCATTTCATTTATGATGTTTTTTTATGAGTACTTTTTCACTTTTTGGGCCGCACCAGAAGAGCTCGCGGGCAGCATGCGGCACATGGGCTGCGTGTTGGCCACCCGTGGTCTACATCAATAACCCACTACTTGTAATGGCAAAAATTAAACTGATTGAATAAAACGTACGACCATTCGGTACAAGGGTCTGAACATCAGACTATTACTCAGGTGATTGCAATCACTTATGTCGATTCAACAACTAATGGTTATTTTCCCACAAAAAGCCATTTTCGCGCCGTTTTGAGGGAAGTTCTAAATAAGTTTTGTCTTCAAACGCCGTTGGAATTTAACCTTTTAATCTTTTTGGCCTGCAAATGGGACATAGTACCTTTGATGTAAAGAGTAACATCTTAAAAGAATAGGGGAAAAACAGAAGAAGAAAAAAAAAGGCATTTCAATTTCTCAACCCATCCAATGAGAATCTTGCATGTCAAAAATTTGATAGTAAATCAAAATCAATAAAAATGGGTTTCACAAGCTCACGTTGTCTGAAAATTCTTCATAAGATGACAAATGAAGCAAGAAGTAAATATTAGAGTGTCTTCATAAAAATGTGGTAAATTCTATAAGTATACAAATGCGCTTTCATTTGTCAAAGATATGATTATGGTTTCAGTTTCGAAAAATATAAATTGCTTACAGCAAGCGATTCCAAAACGTGTTAAAACATTTATTTGCTCTCAGTCGCCATTGTTACCTTTTTATCAATATGATTTTGTGTCTTCACCGAATGGACATTACAAGAGATATAATATTTCTAGGTGTCCTAAGAAAAACGCTAACGTCTTTGCGTAAATGATAGTACAGAAAGGTTGCGGCAGACCTAAATGTCGGGACATTATGAAAAGGACGGGCTTATTATTTGATTTTGAACACAGCATCTTTCGCACTGTTCTTCTGTTTGTCAACCTCCATCGTTGACGTATAAAATGAGAAAGGTAAGAAAGCAAACCCGTTTTATTGACTAGCTGTGATTAGTGGTCATTATACCACACGGTACCGGACGGATGGCGTAACATCCCGTGATCCGCTTTTCAAGTGGGTTTCAGTTGTTTCATTTGCATTATCAAAACAAAAAACAATCAAATATCACATTGTAAAACTATCTCTTCAGAGCACTGACAGCACTACTGATTTCCACAAATTTTCTCCAGTTAATTTCATACCGTTTCTGCCCCTGGAAAACCTGTAAATTCTACCTTTCAAGTTGTACTAATCTCGAATGTTTACGTATGGAACTCTCCTGAATTTCTTGACTACAACAAAGCGCTTCTCACCCAAATAAAGTGGTTTTTAGCCTGCTTCAAATTCACATTTATTCAAGTCAATTTCCTGACTAAAATGACATCCCGCCTCTTCCCCCTACCGTAAATTATTTTCCCATTTTTTCTGTCATCAGATGCCCATGATAAAAAAAAGAGTCACAGTTTGATTCAAGTATTGTTGCATTCAGAACGAGTTTGTGGGAATCATAGGTATGCTTCATTTCCATCACGCAGTTCACTTACATCTCATCTATTTTTTTCTCTTATCCTCAAGCGAGGTTTTTATTTCCATAATTTCAATACATATTTACATTAATAACTCAATGATTGAGTGAAATATAACGTAGGCTAAAAATCAAAGTATATTCAACATTCCTTCCAGCTTATTGTAATTATTATCTCATCTATTAATATCATGTATTAATACAAAGACATGAAGCTAGTATCAATACATTACTCGAATGTTGACACTTACCCTCGATGCGGGGGAGTCCAGGAGGGATGTTTGATTTGAGCTTCTTCTGCTTCACCAAACAAAGTGAAAAAAAACTGGCAGGGCGCAAGACTTAAGTGGTGTGATTCTCTGGTATCATATCGTGATCTTAAGCGTGTTTAACGTTGTCGATCGTGGCTGAAGTGGTAGCTAGACTTCTTCGGTGAGCGAGCGGTCATCATGGTTAGTGCAGTGATGAAGTGCCACGTGTGGTATGTTAGAGATGCTCTTCGTTTGTCTGTTGCCTGCCCCAGCTCTACACAAATATATATTCTCTTCACCAGACGTCCCTATGCACCACACCCATAGACCAATCACAACGCATATCGCCAAAATCCTCAAGCACAGCCTTCGTTAACCAATCACAAGCAAGACTCTTCATAAATAATCATCCATTTTCAGCTCCTAAAAAACCTCCTCTTTTCTGACAATCAAAGAGGAACAAGGCTATACATAGACGGTAATCATCGAAGGAATTTTTTTGATTGATGTTTATTTTGCAAACGAGTATTATTTTTGCCACGTCTATTATTGCTGTGTCATATCTTTATTTTAACTGTTCTGTATAAGCGTTATGCCTTTTGATGTAAATATGTTCATGTTTATTCAGGGCCCCATGGAAGAACACTACTTATTGGTGAATGGGCTACCCTGACAAAATATTAGAAATAAATAAATAAAATAAACGTGGGAATCATGTAGCGCCTAATTATTGAATGTCTCACTATTAGATCTATGAGCTCTTAAATATCTCTTTGCTTACATTATACTAAAGAATACCCCGGCCGGACAAATTCATGGCAGGTATTTAAAAAAAAATTATATTATTTAACAAAATATATATTTAATTACTTTTTTGTATAGTGCTCGTGGTAGTTATCCAGGGGGGGGGGGGGTAGTCGTCCTAGTGGGAAGTTGCCCTAGGGGGTAGTTGACTGGGGTGGTTATCCGGGGGTGGATGTCCAGGGGTAGGTGTCCGGATACGGTATTTGCAAAATTGTATTCGCAAGCACAATGTTATTCTCTTTCAAAAATTCAATACAATTCTGAAAGAAAATGAATATATAATATATAAGAGTGTACTATATAGATACAATGCCATTACGTATGTAAAAGTCCGTAGCCACGGGGGGGGGGGGGGGGGGGGGTGGGGGCACGTGCCCCCCCCCCCCCGCCCCAAACATCAAACTCTGGCTACGGCCCTGCGTATGTAAGCAATTAGAAATGAGAAAAACATAATTTAATACAGTATATGGTTTCAGTAGACCTTCCTAAAAGATTAAAAAACAAAATTCGAAGATAAAATTCCCCCTTTTTCCAAAATTATCGAGTGAGTCGCTACAATTTCACAACTAGTGTCACAAATCAAGCGATATTCATGGAGCCTGTCTATTAGAGGCTTCGTGCCTTCGATCCGCTCACTCCCTCTTGGCATTTCGAACAAAAATAGTTATAATCACTGTTTTTAAACCTTTGTCGATACTGCGGAAATGGGGGGATTAACCATTTACTGCTTGTATTGTTTTTTAT
>JAVYIG010008956.1:0-83545 GCA_035222895.1 Strongylocentrotus droebachiensis
AATGAGATGAAATATCTAATTATCTCCCACAAATAAAGTGTCCGAAGCCAAGGAATGGGCTCATTTACTGGCTCGATAGACTTGAATGACACCTGTTTGTTGCAAAGTTCAAGCTTCGATTATTTGTTTAATATTACGTTATTCATTTCATCACCATTATTTTATTAAAATTGCTTGTTTTCGTCTTTCTTTGCCGTGACAATTACAGCTGCTTTATATTGAAGGAAAAACACGTCAAAGCGATAAGGAAAGCATTTAAAGTTTTTAAACTAATCAACATAAACAAGGAACGAATAAATCAAATTCTAAAAAGGAAAATTTCTAGGTTCAATTTTACCCCCCACCCCCACCCCCTCCTTCCTCCTTGTGATGAACAGCTATGCAAAACTAGCTATTTTTAACGTCCTGTTGAGCATGTTTGGGTATATAGGGGCACCTTATTGCCAGGAATCTGACGTTTTCTTCATATATCAACCTTCCAGTTTCTCAATTCTGTGCGTAGCAAGCGAGCAAGCAAAACATTTCTCATGATATACATAAATAACGGCTTTCATCGAAAGGGTGCGGTGCGGTGCGGCGCGGTGTGTACAATGGTGTGCTCAACGCACCCATTCGATAAAAGAGGGGGGGCTTTTCTCGAAAGGGTGCGTTGAGAGCGGAGTACCGTTTTAACACACCCTTTCGATAAAAGCGGGGGGGGGGGGGCTTTTCTCGAAAGGGTGCGTCGACTAGTCTTTCGCATCAGTCGTTTAAAATGAGGATCTCGGACAGAAGGTAATAGTTGCCAATTTAAAGGTAATACAAAATTTTGGGAAATTTTGGAAATTGGGTGGATAGTGAATCTTTACAATTTTGATATATTTGGATGCCCCTGTGGATGTATTATAAGCACTTCAAAAATTAGCCCCTAAAAT
The DNA here is from genome assembly GCA_035222895.1 of Strongylocentrotus droebachiensis. Taxonomy (NCBI): domain Eukaryota; kingdom Metazoa; phylum Echinodermata; class Echinoidea; order Camarodonta; family Strongylocentrotidae; genus Strongylocentrotus; species Strongylocentrotus droebachiensis. The sequence continues at coordinate 915 of JAVYIG010008956.1, forward strand.
ACTTCTGTTTTCGAGAAAAATTGAATATGAAAATTTACCGGTGCTCCCGGTAAATTTTGATAAATTTCAAATAGCGCCTATGGCCGTGCAATGGTAGCTGCGACCATGAAAATCTCAGAATATGTAGTTGTAATATATAATTTCCAAACGGGAATAGCTAATCAGTCGATTTTAGTCAAGAAACATTGTTTCATAGCTAAATTAATATCTTGACCTTGAGAGGGAGCTATACAACATAAAGAGTTTATTATTTATAATTTCATAACTTTAGACTCGATTTCAACCTCGACAACGATCTATGAATATTGAAGGAACGCATATGCTTCCAATATGTTAATTTGAACCAAATTCATGACCCCATACCAAAACTTTGTAATACCTTTAAGTATATCGAAAATGTATTAAATAAAATGGAATGGTCTTGATTACAAAGTGGTCTCTTTCGTTATTACTATATTAATGGGGGAGACAGAGAGAAGGAAAAAAGGGAAAGGGAAAGGGAAGATAAAAGGAAAGAAAGAAGAGGAAGAAGAAGAAAAGAGGGAAACGGGGGCAAAGGGCTTTTGCCTCCTCCTCCCCCCCCCCGCCAACAATTAGAGAGAGAGAGAGACAGAGAGAAGGGAAAGGGAAAGGGAAAGAAAATATAAAAGGAAAGAAAGAAGAAGAAGGAAAGAGGGAAACGGGGGAAGGGCGAAAGGGAGAGAGAGAGAGAGAGAGAGAGAGAGAGAAGGGAAAGGGAAAGGGAAAGAGAATAAAAAAGGAAAGAAAGAAGAGGAAGAAGAATAAAAAAAGAAACGGGGGCGAAGGGCTCTTGCCTCCTCCCCCCCCCCCCCGCCAACAAATAAATAAGAGAGAGAGAGAGAGAGAGAAGGGAAAGGGAAAGAGAAGATAAAAGGAAAGAAAGAAGAGGAAGAAGAAGAAGAAAAGAGGGAAACGGGGGCGAAGGGCTCTTGCCTCCCCCGCCCCCCCCCCCCCGCCCAAAAATAAATAAGAGAGAGAGAGAGAAGGGAAAGGAAAAGGGAAAGAGAATAAAAAAGAAAAGGAAGAAGAATAAGAAGAAAAGAGGGGCTCTTGCCTCCTCCCCCCCCCCCGCCAAAAGATAAGTAAGAGAGAGAATGGAAAGGGAAAGGGAAAGAGAAGATAAAAGGAAAGAAAGAAGAGGAAGAAGGAAGAAGAAAAGAAGGAAACGGGGGCGAAGGGCTCTTGCCCCCCCCCCCCCCGCCAAAAAATAAATAAGAGAGAGAGAGAGAGAAGGGAAAGGGAAAGGGAAAGAGAATAAAAAAGGAAAGGAAGAAGAATAAGAAGTAAAGAGGGGCTCTTGCCTCCTCCCTTAGGGGTCCCCCCTAAGATCTCGGCCGTTTCACAGCCGATCGCCGCGAAAATGCATATTTATGGTAATTTATGCAAACAAGGTCAGAGAATTCACATTTTTACCCATAAATCATATATAATTCATATTCAAGCGTTCTTCTTCACTACATATATTCGTTAGAATAATAATACGACAACAAAGTTGGAAGAGCCAGTTTATCCCTATGTTATCTCTTGTTTTGATAATTTGTATTTATGTATTATATTATTTTTGTTATTTCATTTCTAACCACAATTCAACTATTTTGACCCAAAATCAAACACATTAACTTGAAAATGTTTTCTCTTTTTTTAAAAGAATAAAATAATGGTATTTCCATATGTTTGGTACATAAATCACAAAAATGAGCGATTTTAGGGCTGACATGCAAAAACAAAAGGTCACGTGACTCCGCAACTATACGTCCGATTTTCAACAAAAAAATGTTTCAAAAGATGCGTAAGATTCGAAAGAAAAAAGTCATGAAAGAAAAACTTTATATCTGCCGCGGTTCCGGAGTAGTCGCGAAATTACTAGAGAGCACTAATCTTTTTTGGGGCCCTCGAAAATTTGAAAAATCGTACCCCCCCCCCCCCCCCCCTCTTGAACGCCAGGGGGGGGCTATCTCCCAAAAACGGTAAAAAATTAACTTTTTTTTCACAGGGCGGAGCCCTCAGAAGCTCAGGGGTATTAAACATCAAAATTGACGTCGGATGAGCATAATTTTATACCTTATTTGTGACAATGGCAGGACACAAATTTGGTGTTGGGTCCAGGGGGCGGAGCCCCCAGAAGCTCAGGAGTTTTGTACCTTATTTGTGACACAGGGGTCACGAATTGGCGTGGGGTCCAGGGGGTGGAGCACCCGGAAGCTCAGGGGTTTTGGGCAATAAATAACGGTCAGATGAGCATATTTTTATATCTATTTGTGACACTGGCAGGACACCAATTGGTGTTGGATCCAAGGGGCGGAGCCCCAAGAAGGTGAGGGGTTTTATACATCAAATTATCGTCAGATGAGCATATTTATATATCTATTTGTAACACAAATTCTTCTTCCTCTTCCTCTTCTTTCTTTCCTTTTATCTTCTCTTTCCCTCTCATTCTCCAACATAAGATGCAAGACGGATATATATCGACTCACCTTCTTTCCAAGAACCATACGGGCCTGGAATTTACTCCCCCCCCCCCCCCCCAGCATCTTTGCCTGCGACGCCAGTCGAAACCTTAAAAGCCAGACTCTGGGAAGCCATCCAAGGGGGTAATATAATCATAGTCCCTCCCCACAACTGCAATGTGATGGGACTTAATTATAAAATGTTCTAGAAGCAACAAACACTCTCTCTCGAACGATAACGTTCTTATTGGTCATCTTTATATCCCTCTTGAGGATCAGGACCAGGATCAGAACAGATTCTCTCTCTCTTATTTATTTTTTGGCGGGGGGGGGGGGGGAGGAGGCAAGAGCCCCTCTTTTCTTCTTGTTCTTCGTCCTTTCCTTTTTTATTCTCTTTCCCTTTCCCTTTCCCTTCTCTCTCTCTCTCTCTTATTTATTTTTTGGCGGGGGGGGGGGGGAGGGCAAGACCCCTTCGCCCCCGTGTCCCTCTTTTCTTCTTTTTCCTCTTCTTTCTTTCCTTTTATCTTCTCTTTCCCTTTCCATTCTCTCTCTCTCTCTCTTATATTTGTTTGGCGGGGGGGGGGAGGGAGGAGGCAAGAGCCTCTCGCCCTTCCCCCGTTTCCCTCTTTCCTTCTTCTCAGTCTTCTTTCTTTCCTTATATTCTCTTTCCCTTTCCCTTTTTTCCTTCTCTCTGTTTCCCCTATCAACATAGTAATAACGAAAGAGACCACTCTGTAATCAAGACCATTCCATTTTATTTAATACATTTTCGATATACTTAAATTGGCAACTATTACCTTCTGTCCGAGATCCTCATTTTAAACGACTGATGCGAAAGACTAGTCGACGCACCCTTTCGAGAAAAGCCCCCCCCCCCCCTCTTTTATCGAATGGGTGCGTTGAGCACACCACACCGCGCCGCACCGCACCGCACCCTTTCGATGAAAGCCATAAATAACAACGTAATTTCTTCATCAAAGTATTACAAATCGACCGCCCCGCTGCCCAAATGTTAGGTGACGGTATGTTGTCCTCATATTGGAAATGTCTACCGATTCCCAGCCCGGCCCCAGCATCCCGACCTCGTAGATATACATACTGACGAATTATTCATTCTATGTGATTACAGAATCAACTCACAAGTCTATGAAAATGGAAACTGAAATTTCGAATTAGAATATAGGAGTTCGAATATTGAATTTTTACTCTCCCGAAATTCACGTCAGTGATCGCTCAATTTTTGTTATAGAGAGAAGTTTTTTTTTTTTTTACAGACAACCCCTTACGTGTATTTGTTGGCATCTCTATCATTTAAAATCTCCTTAAATGGTTCTGCATTCGGAAAAGACTTGAAAATATCATAATATGACCGTGTTCTTTTTAGACTTCTGCAAACATTATGGCAAATCTTTAACGTTTATTCATGTTTACATTATTTTATCTTTTGGGAAAAATATGTACAAATGGCCCTATATTGAAAAATAAATATATATATTGACATAGGAGGATATCATTTTACTTGTACCAAACCAAGATGATTCTGTATTATTTAATTAACTCCTTGCACCTCACAACACATGAATACTCAAAGCAGCAACATGCAGGACCCCGTTTCATGAAACTTGTTATCAATAACAAATGCTAAAATTGTATGACAAATTAGCTCTCAGCCTATCGGATGCCGCGATTTCAATAGCTATTGTTACTTGTTATTGATAAAACAAGTTTCATAAAACAGGGCTCTGTATTAAAACGATCAAACTAATAAAGTGTGTAATACCTGTGACTTTATAATAATAATAATATTAATAATAATAAAAACGGTGCTTATAAAGCGCTTACCACCGAAATCTCTAAGCGCTATGACAAACAAAATACAACGATGAACAATTACATATTAAACAAAACAAAAAATTACAAATAAACCTGAAAATTACAATACATATGAAATATACATCAATATGAACAGAGTAAGTTAATCATCAAAGGCAATTTTTTTTGTAATGTGTCCTATAAGACAAGTTTTGAGTTGGTTGGCAATCTGAAAGTTTTTGACATAATTGTAAAGGTAGTGTGTTCCTAAGTTCAGCAGAAGCTTTACAAAAAGAGAATTGACCATAAGAAAGAGTTGACACCGAGGTAGACACGAGGTTTAATTGCGAAGATGACCGTAGATTATTACTTTGGTGATTTTGTGTTTAATGAATCTTCTTCTTCTTCTTCCTCGGTAAATGCTACTTCATACAACGAAGATAACGCACTGCAGTGTGGTGTGTGCCATGTCCAAAATGTGTGTAGGCCTCAATCCAGGTGCAATATATATATATATATATACGTATATATATATATATATATATACAGTGATGTGCTTCACCTATACATTCTGTTCAATATGCGCATAAATTAACATAATTTGTATACATGAATATGTATAAGGTTAGCCACACTTGTGGTTAATATCTCTTCAAACTGTGTAGTTCAAAGGGATGCGACACATCACTCTTTTCACCGCTTCTCGGAATCGTTTGTTAAAAATGCTAAAAATAAAGGCGTTCATCCAACTATTGGAGAGCAGCAAAACAGTTGAGAGGTACCTGGCCAGAGGTAATGTGATGGCGGTTTTGTGGCTGAAATGCGATGCGGAGATGATGAACCATGGAGATATAGCGACGAAAAATGTGACAGTGGTGGCAATTAAAACGAGGAGACCTTTCCTATTTCCTCGATGTTGTATGGTAGCGGCATTTTGGAGGACAATTTGAGGTGGAGTGAATCTAGGAGAGCGTTTTGATTGACCTGATGAAACAAGCATGACCTTGACGTTGGTGACGGTGGCGACAAGGACGGATGTACAGCTTATAAGAAGGCTTGGGACGAGGCAGGGTCGAAAGGCGAGTCGCGTTGAGGAGAAGTCCGACAGGCATAAGTCGGTCTCGGCAAAGCCTCCACGGAGAGTGCTAAAGGCAGCGTTGGTGAAGACGATGGAGCAGATGACTGCGAGCACAATCCGGAAGCGTTTCATGGTGACCAGGGCGCAGTAGCGAAGCGGGTAGACGACTGCGATGAAGCGGTCAATGCACGCGCAGGCGATGAGGAGAGCAGAGAGACCGGTCAACCCTGTACAGGCTGCCCATCCCACATAGCACAATATTTGGGAAATTAAGCCTCTATCCTGCCCGATGACCAGCCCAATCATAGTCAACCCGCAACAGAAAATACCCGTGAGGAAATCCGTGACGGCAAGTGACTTAAAAATGAATTGCGTCATGTCGCCGAAGCAGTTCTCCACTTTGTGGAGGATGACGATGATGAAAGTGCTACTGATCAGGGTAAGAACCAAACAGATTCCTAGAACTGTGACCTCGGATATACTCAGGATTGATAGGTACACCCCGTCGTCGTATTGGTTTAAGAACGTTTCATTAAGGGAGCTTCCATTTTCGGCCATACTGACGCAACGCCAACACCTTCCTTCAAATCCTTTTCCAACACTTAGAGGACTCCAAAGGTATTTACTTGCGGCTCTTGATAATTTCCTGAATAGAGGACAGCTTACTCATCTGCCATACGGAGCAGTATCTGTATAGTATTTCTCAAATTGTATTGTAATTACAAAACTAAGCAGAGACAGAGCAGATAAAAGTCTGACGCTCCAAAACATTTTCAGCTGCGGGAACAGACATCAATCCACCAATTCAATTGCCGGCAATTCGACTAACACTAATGTTACAAAGTCTTTCGACGAAAGTTGAAAGATAGTTACCTCTCTGCTCCTCAAAATCTTTGGATCAGCTGTGCTAAAATGTCACTTCACGTTCGGATGGTACAAAGTTATTCCAATTGAACTAAGAAATTTTTTTCTTGCTATTCCTGGTGTATTATGTTGTTGTTACTATGCTCGCCAACTCCAAACTCCTCTGTTAAACAACCAGCAAAGGGTAAATAAACTCCACCAGTTTATCACTCGGTCTATTGTTAATCAGATGAAGATGTTGAAACACTAGCAATGGTGTACATCAAAAACACAATTTGTTGATGAAGAAACTAATTTTCAACACAGCCAGCTAGCAGAGAAACACAGTGTATCCGAAATTGTCACATACAATCCTCCTTTAGCTATGAGTTCTAAGATAGACCACCCTATTTTCAACAGTTTTGAGGAAAATCAGTCGAGCGCTTACAGAGCCTCTTGTCCCTCTTTAGAATTAGTCTATTGGGAGGCTCTTAATCAATAATTGCAGCTTATGAGGTTGCGAGTTTTTGAGATAATTGGATTTCTGATTCAGTTACATAATACCCCCTCCTTCATGGCACATCAATGTGTTTATCTACATCACTTGTATTGTATTGTATTGTATTGTATTTATTTTCCGTCATTTAAAAAATACATCAACATATATTTACAATCATAAAGACACACTTATAAAAAATAAAAAAGGAAGACGGAGGGATGGCCCTACTCAGCGTTGTTAGCATAACAATGCTGGTTTACATCAATGTGTTTATCTACATCACTTGTACTGTATTGTATTGTATTGTATTTATTTTCCGTCATTTAAAAAATACATCAACATATATATATTTACAATCATAAAGACACACTTATAAAAAATAAAAAAGGAAGACGGAGGGATGGCCCTACTCAGCGTTGTTAGCATAAAAATGCTGGTTTACAGAGTGGTCCCTATAGACATAGAAAACATGAAAATAGATAGTACAGAAGTAAGGAAAACTTACAGCAAAATAAGAACTTACAATAATGATAAGAGCAAATTCGAGTAAAACAAGAAACATGAGATAAAAATAGTTGCTTAGTTATCATTTCCATTGCGTTATAATCCATTGTTTATGACGATAACAATTCTTGTTGTTTCGGTTTAAACGCTTTATGTGTTTTAATTTCAACAGAATTTGCCATATATATTATTCATTCTATTCCTTACAAATTAAACCAGACAAATGCATTTGAGTGACAGAAATCTACCGGTATATCAATTATCATTTATCTTTCCATATTTAACATTTAACATCATTCTTGTAAAAGTTCATAATTAACTTATTTTCTTCGTTACTTTTAGACCCCTCTTCGTGGTCACTGGCAGGAGATTTTCTCATCAAATCAGCTCTCAATTTAACATAAGAAAAGGGGGATCATGGGGGATCAACGGGTACCGCTTAGAGAATGTTGGCTATAAAGAGAGCGCAAGTAGCTACAAGTACTGTAGTCCCGATTTAAAGGCATCGTTTAACAATGTTAAATCTGAGATACACGGCCCTACATGTTATTAGCGTCTGTGTTAGTTATGGTGTAATATTGAAGCTGTGAACAAATTACGCTTCAAAATGATCATAAAGTGCCTCAAAAATAAAAAATAAATCTTTGAGCGACCGGTTTTACCAAACTTATTTTTACCAATAGACTGTAGTGTTATAAAAATCGTTAGGAAAACGAAATTTTAAATCTCGATTTTCAAGCATAAATATCTTGATAATCAGACAGGCGATCGGCTTGTAAAAGTCATGAGGTTCCTGACTGACCTAAAGGTTTATAATTATCATTGCAGCATGAGCTAAATCCAGGATTTTGTTTCAGAATATGGGACAAAGTTACCCAATCCCTTTAAAATGATATTTTAATTTAGCAATGAACTAGCCTTCGACAGGATTTTGGCCTCACCTGGCTCCGCCACCGTCTAAATGTAATCATTTTTTCATTTGTGTAAATGCATTCAATATATTCTTACGTGACTGGTTTATAATTTATATGTCTATCTGTTATTTATTGTTGTTATGTTTTTATCAGTTACAATAAACTTCAACTTGAACATGAACTGGAACATTTTCACTTTAAGCAATATCCATAACTTGAAGTTGTTTTTTTTTGGAAATAAAATTCCACTTTTGTGAGTGACAAATTCTCTCAATTAGTACATCACGGTTGTAGTTATTTATTCATTTACTTATCAATACATTTACGTATTTATTTATCCATCTATCTATCTATGTATAAAAGTTTATTCAGGATGAGCGAGAATCTGATAATTCTGTTTTACATCTTGGTCCTGACTAGGTAAATACGATACAATGTGATAATGGTAATTACAAATAGAAAAGCATGCAATCAATGAAAACATCTGAGTATGATGAAAATACAAGCACATGCACGCACACACACAATCACACAGACGCACACATAATATATTATGAAAAATATAATTTAAATACATTTGTTTTTCTTGAGAATTAAGTCTATATACTCTAGGTTTCGACGAATTCATGTTCATCAGGGCAGGGGGCGTTACACAAAGCCTTTTTTGTCAATGATAAATGACAAAAATCAGTGACAAATCTGCTGATAACCAATCAGAAGCAAGAATTTCAGTAGCTTATAACAAAAAATGTAATTTGTCACTGATGAAAAGTTTTGTGAAACGCTCCCCAGGAGTACCTTTCTCCAAGTACTGACTTTACCAATAGCTTGGGATACTATCCTTATATGTTTCAGTTCTAAAAATAATCTTTTGTTATGAAAACAACTTCGACATTGTAAGTCCAAGTTTATTCTTTACTTAATCACCTTCAACAGGACATCCCTTATAATAAAAGTGTTCTAGTGTATCCAGTGCCATTGAGTTTGCAGAACCCCCCCCCCCCCCCGCCCGTCTCTGTGGTGAGACAATGTAGACCCCTCTGACAAATATTTAATCCGTTTTTAATCCACATGATGACGTAAGATGCATTAACCCCTGTCCTTTTCTCGGTCTCTGTCTTTCTCTGTTGCTGTCTCTGTCTTTTCTTCTCTTCTCTCTTTCTCTTTCTCTCTTACTATATCTCTCTCTCATACCTTGGATATATACATAAAGTTATACAACACTTATTTGCCCCTCGGTGTCCGCTAGTGGGTTACTCTTGAATTTGGCGTTGTCAGTGCAGTTACGAATGAACATGGACAGTTGAATAGTTCACCAAGATTAAACTTGTCCTTCTTCAGTGACCAGTACTTGTCAAGATTTGATTTGAAAGAATTGAGTGATGGACTTTCTGCTACATATTATGATGGGAGACCATTCCATTCATTTACTACTCTCTGTGAAATGAGCTCTGCCTCAATTCCATGCATTAACTTATAGACCTGTAGCATGTCGCTTCTATGACAATAATGATAATAAAGTCAAATTTAGATGCTCTACTTCTACTTCTACTTAATCTGCGACGATAATCAGCAGGATCCAGGATGTAGTGCTGAGGAATCAACTTAGGATGCCGAAGACTTCTGAAAGGTTGAAGGAGTTTAGTTGCACGACGTTGAACTTTTTCCACTTTGAGAATATGTTTCTTCTTATAAGGGTGCCACACGGGAGAGGAGTATTCTACATATGGAAACGTTTGCTTGTATTTGTCTCATAAAAGAATTTTAGAACAAACTGACTCCCACACGGTGTTGAGTGCTCAGGGGTCACAGGCCACTGGTTTCATCGGGCAGGTAGTTCCATTATGTGAATGGGTAAATTAACTATTACAAAATGAGGGGACACATTACATTGTACAATAGGGACACACATTGTTTTTATTGTGCAGAACATCCTCTTTTATTGACTTACTTATTGCATGAAACTATAAAACCAAAATGCATTTTGTATTCTTACAATAGGAGTACAAAGAATAATAACAGGTGAATGAAATGCATAAACAGCAACACAAACACCTGGGAAGCTAGGAAGCATCGATAAATTTGAATAATTTAGTTGATAAACGACTCCGCATGTGGACGTTTGTTGGAGCAGAAAGCAGTGGATTCTTAACAACACGAACCCATTTAACAGAATGTCGGAACGTAAATTAAATTTGGCGCGGTTGGAAAATGCATCTTTTTACCCTACGACTTTAATGGTACGATCCAGTAAATTAAAACAGTAAAATAAAACCTAAAACTTCAGTGATATCAGAAAAATAATGTTATATCTTACTAATAATTAAAAAGAGATGTATAACAATTTTGAAAGTGTCGCATTTTACGATAAAAGACACCGATTTAGCGAAGATGACGTCATTAGTGCGCTTGCATCAGGGAATTCAAGGTCAAAAGGTCAATTCAGACGCTGATAAGTTTTTGGTCGAGCCTTTTTGTTTCCTTTATTCCGACAAAATTATACAATCAATCAAAACAAGTTTAATACCAGAATAAAGCTAACGATTAGTATTTTCATTAACCGCTTGCCCCAAAGTCGCTTGACCACAGTGAAACGAGTGAGAGCTTGCGAGAGCGGCCAAAGTGTGATTGAAACTCGCTATTTGCTCTTCTCCAACGCAAAAAAGAGACGACATTGTGCTGGATAAAAGAAAATTTGCATATGTTCTTTTTATATTATACTTTATGAAATGTTACCGGAGTGATTTCCGGGCGCCCCAATGCTGGAAAGAAACGCACATTTTAGATAACTTCACTTTTTCATGGAAAAATGCTCATTTGTTATATGCACGCAAGTCAGATTGAGCGGATGATACAACGTTTCCATATGGTGCCGGTCTAACAATTGACTTATATAACTGTGTGAGTCTCTTGTTGTCCATAGTTGAAAAAGTACGCTTGGTGATTCCTAATTTACGGTTTGGAGCATTGGAAGCAGTGTCGATGTGATTTGAAAAGGACATTTTATCATCGAATATTGCTCCCAGATCTTATTCATGTTGAACAGCAGGTAATGGCTCGATCACATCATTCATAGTGTAGTCACACAAGGGATTACTTCTTCCATAGTGGAAAGTACAGAAAATTTGCATATGTTCTTTTTATATTATACTTTATGAAATGTTACCGGAGTGATTTCCGGGCGCCCCAATGCTGGAAAGAAACGCACATTTTAGATAACTTCACTTTTTCATGGAAAAATGCTCATTTGTTCTATGCACGCAAGTCAGATTGAGCGGATGATACAACGTTTCCATAATGGTGCCGGTGTAACAATTGACTTATATAACTGTGTGAGTCTCTTGTTGTCCATAGTTGAAAAAGTACGCTTGGTGATTCCTAATTTACGGTTTGGAGCATTGGAAGCAGTGTCGATGTGATTTGAAAAGGACATTTTATCATCGAATATTGCTCCCAGATCTTATTTATGTTGAACAGCAGGTAATGGCTCGATCACATCATTCATAGTGTAGTCACACAAGGGATTACTTCTTCCATAGTGGATGACTTTGCATTTCTCCTTCTCTCTCTCGCTGCTCTGCTGAATATATTTTAGGCATTATCTGAACAAGGAAGACATGAACAAGAATCTTACTATGCCCATTTTGATTTCTGTCTCGTCTTTTTTCCCGTACATTTTTAATGGATTAATAGCGATTTTAATATAATGACGCATTACGCAACCGACAAGTCCAAGTATTGTTCCATTTACGTCAGACTTCGAAGTTATATAAATCAATATAATCCGACTATTGGCGTTACCTAAACGTTAACTCTCTCAGTGTTGGACACGCATCGTCAAATGCACGGTATACGTAACACTGGATTTGTACAAAGTTATCTAAAACGTGGAAACATGGACATATAACCTTGGAATTTCAAAGAGGACAGACAGACAACTCTTCAATTTCCCTTTGGTTTGTACTTTCTAAGTAATCTGTGATTGATAGTCGTTTACTATGTGTGTCTACTTGGAGTTTGAAATGAGGGATCAATCATTCACCTGAGGGATCGGCTTGACATTGTATCAGTATGGCTACTACTGAAGGCTACACCAATCTGACATTATCAGGAGGAGGAGGGGGTGGAAGTGGGTTAAACATCACCGCCCTCAGTATCACCCAATTAGCTACCATACTTGGCGGGATTTGCTCGTCAGTGATGATCATCATCAGTAACATATTTATCCTGATAATATTAAACAAAGTCAAGAACTGCTTTGAAGACATGCAGCAGTTAGTGTTTAAAGCACTTGCCGTTACGGACGTACTCACAGGCATTTTCTGTTCCGGACTAACCATGTTAACGATTATCTACGGTGTTAACCAGCCATTTTCGTCGGTGATGTGTTCTATAAGAGGGGCAGCGTGCACAGGATTGATCAACCTTTCGGCTTTACTCATTGCCTGCGCCTGTTTTGACCGTTTTATTGCTGTCATCTTTCCTCTTCGCTATTTTAATCTTGTCACGATGAAACGCGCAAGGTTTGTTCTTCTGGCAGTATGCACGATCGCCGCCTCTAACGGGGCATTGAGCTTACTTCGGGGCAGGACGGTCGCCAAAAAAAACTTGTGCCTGTCAGATTTCTCGTCCGAGCGACTCGCCTTCCGACCAAGCCTGGTGACAAGCCTTCTCATCTTCTCCATCACTCTCCTCCTCACGTCCATCTCAAACATCAAGGTCATGTTGGTCGCTTCGGGTCAATCAAAACGTTCTGCAAACGTTTCCCATAGGAAAATCACAAACGAGAGAGACATTACCCAGCAAAACGCCATTCAAAACCGTCGTAGAAGCCTCAGAGGCCTCCGCATTATAATAGTTACTACTGTCGCCTTCTATGTTGCTATTTTACCTTGGTGTATAGTTTCTGGGTCGCAGTTCAGCCAGAAAACTTCGATTGCGTCACCTACGGCCAGGTATGTGTCCAGTTTTTTGCTGATGTCTAACAGTTGGATGAATGCCGTGATTTTTGCTACTTTCAACAAACGGTTTCGGAGAGCGGCCAAACGAGTGATATATCGCACCCAGTCGGATGGAGAGTTTACGATAGTGGAACACACTTCAGGGGCATAATCCTAAAACATTATTCGGTCATTCCACTATCTAGTCTGGGAAACAGAAGTTAGCACAATGTATGCATTCCTATGTTGTAGACTTAGGTTTCTATTTTGAAGTATCAATATTATTAATTTTCTTTTTCTTAATCCCCGTCCATACTATGTGACGGAAATACTGATGGATCCTGTCAAGTACCGACGTAGAAGTAGAAGTACTAGTTTATGAGGTAAATTGCCGTTTGGTCTACAACCAGTTCGCCTACTACCCAATTAGTCTAATAATCACTTCGTCTACATATCATTTGATCTTAACCCTTTCAACTCGGGAACCGAGATTTCTCGGTCCCCGAGGTACGTACTCACAAACGGGAACCGAGATTTCTCGGGTCCGAGCAAGGGCTACTTTTATTGCATAAAAGTACATCTATTCACCTTCTAAATACAATATAAATTACCTGTATACAAACCTTGAACCTTTGGCTACATGCATCTCATTTTTTACCGACTGTAGATGCGTAATTTTTGTTTTATTGCAAGTTTAGCATGAGAATGCATGAGTCCTCTTTCAGGATATTCGTATAGTCTATAGAACACATGCAAGTCAGTTTACGTTATTTTCATAGATTTTCGGATTCGCTGCTGCTAGCTAGCTGGGTCTGCTATAGCTAGGACTGTGTAAGCCGGATAATGATTTTACAAGCAGCGAATTCCACATTCGCTCTGGATACCTTTGTACACGGCACGCGCGGATACACCGTTCAATGCATGAGCCTTGGCCTTATAAGGTCATTGACGCCTATTCTGAGTAACGGGCCGATATTACAGTCGCACTCGACCTAGCGCTCTCTGTTAGGTCACTCATGCGTATGTATACAGGGTACCGGGCCGACCTGTTATTGGGGAGATTAGCTAGTCTCGATATAGTCCATCCCATTGTTTCGTTTCAAGGTTGTCGGCTATTATTTACTTACAATGCTATAAAGTGTCTGAGTTTTACTATTTAGTACACCTTTTTGATTTTCATGATAGTTGGTTGCACAAATTAGTTCTCAATTCTTTGCTTATAACTGCTCTTTATCTATGTAAGATAGTTTCTCAAAATGTCTCGTCATCGGAGAAAGCCTCTTTTTAGCGTTGAAGATGCTCGAGAAGCGATCCTTGACTCGGACTCAGAAAATGAATATGATAAAATGGAATTATCAAGCGAAGAAGAGTATTCGTCGGACGTAGAAAATGAAGAATGGAGAGAGAGAGAGAGACATAAACAGAGAGAAAAAGAAAGATACAATCATTTCTTATAATTTAAAATAGAGCAACGACAACTGCAAGAACAACAAGACCCTTCCCTCCCCAAAAACAACATAAATCAGGGTTATACTTGTATACAAAGTCAGTTCATTGTCATCCAATTATACCCTTACCTTACTTCCGCTCTTTGGAGTTTATAGCCATGACAACGACATGTACCCTCCGCAACGTTCATTGTTCCTCTTACGTAACTCAGCCGTGGGAACATTCATGGGCCAAAGACAAAGACATAGCTCTTTTCGCACATTCTATATAGGTCCCAAATACTTGCAGACATTTCTGTGTTGGTTTTATTTGTATGTACATTGTCAATACATATACTTACAAACTACAATTGTCAAAATTTGGCAATATATTCATACATATTGATATTTATATAGCATAAACATGCTCAAAGCGCTTTACACTAATTATTTTGCTCTCCAAATACTCACACACTATTTCGTTTTCCCTATAATCTTTTTAGAGAGCGAGAGAGAGAAAGACAGACAGACAGACAGAGAGAAAGAGAGAGAGAGAGAGAGAAAGTAGGGCGCATCGTTTTATAGTCTGTACTGTATTTATTTATTATTATGCTATTTTGTCTCTCCTTTGCACCACCCCCCCCCCCCCCCGTTCGGGATTCCTCTTTAGTTTCATTTTATCATGTTGATATCTTTTCGCTAAAATATAATGTCCGACATTATAACCGTCAATTTAGGCTGATATACTATTTCATATTAATTTGATGCAACAGAGTTTTACATACAAATCTTTTACTTTTTATAAATTGTGTATTTTTCTCATACAATTGGGTATCTAAATAAAAAGAGATGAATAAGAAGAAGAAGAGGGAGAAGAAGAAGAAGATGAGGAAGAAGAAGAAAAACAAGAACAAGAACAACAAGAAGGGGGAATTAGAGTGAGAAGAAAAAAAGAAAAGATGCGGAGGAGAAAGAAGAAAAACAAAATAAGAGAGAAAGAGAGGGAGAGAGAGAGGGGAAAAGTTGGGCGCATCGGTATAAAGTCTGAAATGTATTTATTTATTATTGTGCTATGTTGTCTCTCCTTTCACCCCCCCCCCCCCCGTTCTGGATTCTTCTTTAGTTTCATTCTTTCATGTTTATATCTTTTTGCTAAAGTATAATGTCCGACATATATCATAACCGTCAATTTAGGCTGATAAACTATTTCATATTAATTTGATGCAACAGAGATTTACATACAAATCTTTTACTTTTTATAAATTGTGTATTTTTCTCCTAAAATTGAGTATCTAAATAAAAAGAGATGAAAAGGAAGAAGAAGAGGGAGAAGAAGAAGAAGAAGGGGGAATAGGAGTGAGAAGAAAAAAGAAAAGATGCGGAGGAGAAAGAAGAACAGAATAAGAGAGATAAAGACAGACAGACAGACAGAGAGAAAGAAAGAGAGAGAGAGAGAGAGAGAGAAAGTCGGGCGCATCGTTTTATAGTCTGTACTGTATTTATTTATTATTATGCTATTTTGTCTCTCTTTTCACCCCCCCCCCCCCGTTCTGGATTCTTCTTTAGTTTTATTTTATCATGTTTATATCTTTTCGCTAAAGTATAATGCCCGACATTATAACCGTCAATTTAGGCTGATATACTATTTCATATTAATTTGATGCAACAGAGATTTACATACAAATCTATTACTTTTTTATAAATTTTGTATTTTTCTCATACAATTGGGTATCTAAATAAAAAGAGATGAATAAGAAAAAGAAAAGGGAGAAGAAGAAGAAGATGAGGAAGAAGACGAAGAACAAGAACAAGAACAACAAGAAGGGGAAATTAGAGTGAGAAGAAAAAAAGAAAAGATGCGGAGGAGAAAGAAGAAAAACAAAATAATAGAGAGAGAGACAGACAGACAGAGAAAGACAGACAGACAGACCGAAAGAAAGAGAGAAAGAGAGGGAGAGAGAGAGAGGGGAAAAGTTGGGCGCATCGGTATAAAGTCTGAAATGTATTTATTTATTATTGTGCTTTGTTGTCTCTCCTTTCACCCCCCCCCCCCCTGTTCTGGATTCTTCTTTAGTTTCATTCTTTCATGTTTATATCTTTTTGCTAAAGTATAATGTCCGACATAACCGTCAATTTATGCTGATAAACTATTTCATATTAATTTGATGCAACAGAGATTTACATACCTATCTTCTACTTTTTATAAATTGTGTATTTTTCTCATAAAATTGAGTAATTAAATAAAAAGAGATGAAGAGGAAGAAGAAGAGGGAGAAGAAGAAGAAGAATAATAAGAAGAAGAAGAAGAATAAGAAGAAGAAGAAGGGGGAATAGGAGTGAGAAGAAAAAAGAAAAGATGCGGAGGAGAAAGAAGAACAGAATAAGAGAGAGAAAGACAGACAGACAGAAAGAAATAAAGAGAGAGAGAGAGAGAGAAAGTTGGGCGCATCGTTTTACAGTCTGTACTGAATTTATTTATTATTATGCTATTTTGTCTCTCTTTTCACCCCCCCCCCCCTGTTCTGGATTCTTCTTTAGTTTTATTTTATCATGTTTATATCTTTTCGCTAAAGTATAATGTCCGACATTATAACCGTCAATTTAGGCTGATATACTATTTCATATTAATTTGATGCAACATTGAGAGATTTACATACAAATCTTTTACTTTGTATAAATTATGTATTTTTCTTTAAAAATTGAGTATCTAAATACAAAGAGATGAAGAGGAAGAAGAAGAGGGAGAAGAAGAAGAAGAAGAAGAAGAAGGGGGAATAGGAGTGAGAAGAAAAAAGAAAAGATGCGGAGGAGAAAGAAGAACAAAATAAGAGAGACAGAGAGAGACAGAGAGAGAAAGGCAGACAGACAGAGCGAGAGAAAGAGAGAGAGAGAGAGAGAGAGAAGGGAAAAGTTGGGCGCATCGGTATAAAGTCTGAACTGTATTTATTTATTATTATGCTATGTTGTCTCTCCTTTCACCCCCCCCCCCCCCGTTCTGGATTCTTCTTTAGTTTTATTTTATCATGTTTATATCTTTTCGCTAAAGTATAATGTCCGACATATATCATAACCGTCAATTTATGCTGATAAACTATTTCATATTAATTTGATGCAACAGAGATTTACATACAAATCTTTTACTTTTTATAAATTGTGTATTTTTCTCATAAAATTGAGTTTCTAAATCAAAAGAGATGAAGAGGAAGAAGAAGAGGGAGAAGAAGAAAAAGAAGAAGAAGAAGAAGGGAAAATAGGAGTGAGAAGAAAAAAGAAAAGATGCGGAGGAGAAAGAAGAAGAACAGAATAAGAGAGAAAGACAGACAGACAGAAAGAAAGAGAGAGAGAGAGAGAGAGAAAGTTGGGCGCATCGTTTTATAGTCTTTACTGTATTTATTTATTATTATGCTATTTTGTCTCTCCTTTCACCCCCTCCCCCCCCCCCCCCCCATCCTGGATTCTTCTTTAGTTTTATTTTATCATGTCTATATCTTTTCGCTAAAGTATAATGTCCGACAAATATTATAACCGTCAATTTAGGCTAATAAATTATTTCATATGAATTTGATGCAACAGAGATATACATTCAAATCTTTTATTTTTTATGAATTGTGTATTTTTCTCATAAAATTGAGTATCTAAATAAAAAGAGATGAAGAAGAAGAAGAAGAGGGAAAAAAAGAAGACGAAGAAGAAGAAGAAGAAGAAGAAGAAGGGGGAATAAGAGTGAGAAGAAAAAAGAAAAGATGCGGAAGAGAAAGAAGAAGAACAAAATAAGAAGGAGGTGAAGAAGAAGAAGAAAAGATAACGAAGAAGAAAACCCTACAAAAGAGCTGAAAGAACTGAGAGGCTTGGAGCACAGCAGAGAACGGCCGTGCAACGTGCTCTCGACGTGACAAAGCCAGATTGTCAAATGATCTGCGCATGTGCTAGGTTCCCGTTAGTCGAAGCCTCTGGCCGCTTGAACACACACGCATTGTGCCGCGCGCTGACCGGTCTCACGGTACGGCATGTTCGATTTTTAATCTCGTTTGTGAGGTGGCTATCAGGCTGAATAATGCCGAGCTGAACGGGTTAATATGACCGTTAAGGCCGAGGGCCTTTTAGTATAATTTCAATTTGGTCTAATCTCCAATAAGGCCAAATATAAAAAGAAACATGTTTAGCGTCCTCTTTTTTCGAAAAATAGGAAGAAGGAGGCTCTTTTTTTTTATTATTATTATTTTCTTTCAAAATGGCCGCCCAAAATGGCCGCCCGGTACATTTTCCCTCACGGTCGGGCTTTTTTTTTTTTTTTTTTTAATCAGAAATAGATCCATTTTAGCAGTGTTTTCATGTTTTTTTTTTCTTTAAAAAAAAAAAATCAAAAAAATTTTCAAAAAAAAAAAAATAGGAGGCGGCCCCCAAAAAGGAAGCGGGCGGGGACGCTAAACATGTATATTTTTTTTAAATGGCCTAAGTCTACTAACCATTTAGTCTTTATTGCTCATTTGGTCTAATTTCCAGTCGGTCTAATTCCCAACTTGTCGAATACCCATTTTGTCTATTATCCATTAGGTCTGATAATCTTTTGATGATTATTATTATTTATGATTTATGAATCGGTTGGTACACGAACTGGTTGTACACAAAACGGCAAAACCCCGTTCATCATAATGTAATTAAAGGGATAGTTGAGTTTGGGTATAGAGAGCGCCACACAATTTTTTTTTTTTTGGTGAGATAATGAAAAACTGAGTGTCAAATGTAAAAGGGTATACAATTTAAATGACAAAATCATTTTTTTCTCCATCAAAATCGGTTCAGAGACTGCTGAAATATCATTAAATTTAACAATTTCTAATATTATTGTGTGGGGCTCCACAAATATTTGATAATTTTGAACCAGCCGTTGAAAATACAAGATATAGCGTCTTATACGTTTTATTCAAGCCATTGCAGATGTTGGCTTTTTGTTGGCCTTTTCGTGCTGGTTATAATACGCACAACCAGCCAGTCCGTGTATTGTTATTATTAATTAATTGATTAATTAACGATCACCGTATATTTTTTGAAAGTGGAGCTAAATTGTTATGTTCGGATTTTATCTGAATTTCACACATTTTTTGGTCTAAAATTACCTTCATAGCGATTCTAGGTCCTAAAATGGCACTAGAGATGTCGTTAATAAGAATAAGAACAATAACCATGCACTTCGAAGGCATCTGTGGTCTTAAACAAGAACTCAACTGCCCCTTTAAAACAAAATGTGCATACGTATGAGACGCTCTTGGTGAATAACCGTGACTTGGTGAAATGCGATGTATTAAAGCCCCTCTGCACTAGTTTGGCCAGAAGAGATTAGACCTCCATGCGTGGTCACTGACAGGTGATTATCTCAAAGTTACCCAATCCCTTTAAAATTATATTTTAATTTAGCAATGAACTAGCCTTCGACAGGATTTTGGCCTCACCTGGCTCGATCCACCACTTTAAATTTTATAATTTTCTCATTTGTGTATACGCATCACGTATATTCGTACGTGTCTGTGTTGGTTTATAATTTATATTTGTATATGTTATTTATTGTTGTTATGCTTTTATGAGTTGCAATAAACATGAACTCGAACATGAACTGGAACATTTTCACTTAAAGCAATTTCCATAACTTTAAGTTTTTGTTTTTTTTTGGAAATAAAATTCCACTTGTGTGAGTGAAGAATTCTTTCAATTAGTACATCGCGTTGTAGTTGTTTATTCATTTACTTATCAATACATTTACGTATGTATTCATCCATCTATCTATTTATTTATGTAAACGCTTATTCAAGATGAGCAAGAGTCGGATAATTATGTTTTACATCTTGGTCCTGACTAGGTGAATACAATAACATGCGATAAAAATAGAAAAAGCATGCAACCTAAGTATGGAAACTTACACACACTCACGCACACGCACAATCACACACACGCACACTCATATACATATTATAAAAAATATAATGTAAATACATTTGTTTTTCTTGAGAATTTTGAGTTCTGGTAATGCGATTGCATTGTGAAAGAAAAGGTGTGGAATGGATCAGAAAAAGTTGATCATGTAGCATGTAAGTATTGGTGTGCACTGTAAGGTTCTGGAGTCATCAAAATCATAATAAATTTGGCCCAGTCTTGGTAAAGTAACAAGCACTGTACACAGAAAGATGTATATGGGACTACTAATGGTGTCGGGGCTAGTACTACCTGATTTTCTTATCTTTCTATGCTCATTTCTCAGCCAATACACATTTTGTTCCAAAATATATTGTTTGGCACATGAAATTTATTTGTAATCTTGAACATTCAGTGTAAGTAACGTTTGATTTTGTGAGAATTCATTTTTTTTTTTTTACCAGAACTCGACCAACTTTATCTTTAAAGCCTAAGTCCACTCCAAAAATAACTTACTTTCAATAGAACCAGAAAAATCAGACAAACCAATCAAAAAAAGTTTGAGCAAAATCGGATAACTAATAAGAAAGTTATGAATTTTTAATGACATGAAAAACTTTGAAAATCACTACACAAATTGGCAACTCACTCATGAGGCTGTGACGTATGGTCCTCACTATCCACTCATTATTTTCTGTATATTAATATTATAAATTGCCTATTTTCACCCTAAGAATCCTATTTCTTCACACCAGCATCCAAGTTAGATTGTTAGTAATATGTGTTTGTGTGGATGCTCAAATAAAGAGTAATTTTTGTCCAGTTAAATCATGAAAAAAATGAATTTTGATAAACTATTTATATAAAAATCAATAATTATGAGATACAATATTCAGAAAATAGTATAAATTCTTCAAAATTCATAAACGTTTTTGGGAAATGTCATGCACGCAATATGATACAAATCATATAACCTGGGCAAAGGCATGGGGAAATCAAATTTTGGGGGATAAAAAGGGAAATTAATTGGATTAAACTATGTAAAGCAATTGATAAGTTGTGAGGACATGACGTCACAAACTGATAACCATCTTGGCAATTTGTGTTGTGAATCTCATTGTTCCATGGTTTTACATACTTTTTCAAAAATTCATAACTTTCTTATTAGTTATCCGATTTTGCTCAAACTTTTTTTGATGGGTTTGTCTGATTTTTCTGCTTTTACTAAAAGTAAGTTATTTTTCGAGTGGACTTGTCCTTTAAGTCTATATATCCTATGTTTCGACGAATTCATGTTTATCAGGGTAGAAGTATCTTTCTCGAAGTACTGACTTTACCAACAGATTGGGATACTATCCTTTTATGTTTCAGTTCTAAAAAATAATCATTGAGGGGGAATACAATGAATATCTCTTTTGTCATGAAAACAACTTCAATATTGTAAGTCCAAGTTTATTCTTTACTTTAATCACCTTCTACAGGACATCCCTTATAATAACATTGTAATAATAGCCTAATAGTCCACTCCAAATTTTATTAAACCGAAACGGAAATTCTTTTTGCCCAATTGATCGTGAGCCCGGCAGCGCATATTTTTTTTACACAACTGTTTAGCCACTTCAGTCAAATATACTGTGCAAACGACTAGAGACAGTCTAGCATTACCCTAAGCAGTGTTGGATTGCTGGAGCTGTACATGTACATACTCGTTATTTGTTTCGGGTTAAATCTATCCTCTCTTCTCTTTCATTATGTATTTCTGTGTTCTCCTTCAATCTATCCTCTTCTCTTTAGTCATGTATTTCTTTTTTTCCTTCAAGCTATCCTTGTTCTCCTTCGTATTATATTTCTTTGTTTCAGTCCTTCAATCTACCCCCCCTATTCTCCTTCGTTATGTATTTGTTCTTCTTTATTCTAACCTCTTCTTTTTTTTAATGTATTTCTTTGTTTCTCTTTCAATCTATCATTTTCTCCTTCGTCATCTGTTTCTTTGTTTTAATCTGATATAGATCCCCTTTCTCCTTCTGTATGTATTTCCCTGTTTTTCCTTAGTCTAAATCTATGATCCTCTTAGCTCTTCAATTATGTATTTCTCTGTTCTTCCTTTGACTTATCCTCTTCTCTTTCCTTATTTATTTCCTTGTTTTTCCTTCACCATATCCTCTCCACTATCCTTGTCCCCCTTTCTATCATCTTCCCTTCCCTGTGTGTACGTGCTTGCACCTAATGCGCTGACGACTTAGACTCTTTCACCAGAGCACTTCTTGGAATTTTTACGCGAAAATGGCTAAACAGTATGTGTAAAAAAAATATGCGCAGCCCGGCAGCCACTGAGCAGCGCCAGATCGACGTTGCTCTATCCCTTACTGTTGAACGCCTAACAAGGTAGCAACAACTCCCATCTTTTAACGTCTTTTGGTATGACGCGGCTATATTGTTATATTGTTATTGTTATAGTGTATCCAGTGCCATTGAGTTTGCAGACCCTATCCCTCCCGACCCTCTCTGTGGTTTGACAATGTGGACCCTTCTGACACATATTTAATCCGTTTTTAATCCACATGATGACGTAAGATGCATTAACCCCTGTCCTTTTCTCGGTCTCTGTCTTTCTCTGTTGTTGTCTCTGTCTTTTATTCTCTGCTGTCTTCTCTCTTTCTCTTTCTCTCTTACTATCTCTTTCTCTCATACCTTGGGTATCATACCTTGGAAGTAGGCATAAAGTTATACAAAACTTATTTGCCCCTCGGTGTCCTCTGGTGGGTTACTCTTGAATTTGGCGTTGTGCAGTTACGAATGAACATGGACAGTTGAATAGTTCATCAGGATTAAACTTGTCCTTCTTCAGTGACCAGTACTTGTCAAGATTTGATTTGAAAGAATTGAATGATGGACTTTCTGCTACATTATGATGGAAGACCATTCCCTTCTTTTACAACTCTCTGTGAAAAAAGCTCTGCCTCAATTTAGATTTAACGTGTTTCTTTTGTAGTTTGAACTGGTGACCTCTTGTTACTGTGGCAGTGATACGATAAAAGAGATTAGTTGACTGGAGGTCGCCGATTCCATGCATTATCTTATAGACCTGTAGCATGTCGCTCCTATGACAATAATGATAATAAAGGCAAATTTAGATGCTCTACTTCTGCTTCTACTTCTACGACGATACTCAGCAGGATCCATAAGTCAGGATGTAGTGCTGAGGAATCAACTTAGGTGATGAAGACTTCTGAGAGGTTGAAGGAGTTTAGTTGCACGACGTTCAACTTTTTCCACGTTGAGAATATGTTTCTTCTTATAAGGGTGCCACACGGGAGAGCAGTATTCTAGTGCCGGTCTAACAATTGACTTATATAACTGTGTGAGTCCCTTGTTGTCCAAACGGTTGAAAAAGTACGCTTGGTGATTCCTAATTTACGGTTTGTAGCATTGGAAGCAGTGTCAATGTGATTTGAAAAGGACATTTCATCATCGAATATTACTCCCAGGTCTTGTTCATGTTGGACAGCAGGTAATGGCTCTATCACATCATTCATAGTGTAGTCACACAAGGGATTACTTCTTCCATAGTGGATGACTTTGCATTTCTCCCTCTCTCTCTCGCTGCTCTGCTGAATATATACGTATTTTAGGCATTATCTGAGCAAGGAAGACATGAACAAGAATTTTACAATGTCCATTTTTTTCTGTCTCGTCTTTTTTCCCGTACATTTTTAATGGATTAATAGCGATTTTAATATAATGACGCATTACGCAAGAGACAAGTCCAAGTTCGAGAATTGTTCAATTTACGTAAGACTTCGAAGTTATATAAATCAATTTAATCCGATTATTGGCGTTACCTAAACTCTCTCAGTAGTGGACATGCATCGTCAAATACACGGTACGCAACACTGGCTTTGTACAAAGTTATCGAAAACGTGAAAACATGGACATAACATATTCGAACTTCAAAGAGGACAGAAAGACAACTCTTCAGGAGATATCATAATTTCCCTTTGGTTTGTACTTTCTAAGTAATCTGTGATTGATAGTCGTTTACTATGTGTCTACTTGGAGTTTTTAATAAGGGATCATTCAGGGATAAGTTTGACATTGCATCAGTATGGCTACTACTGAAGGCTACACCAATGTGACATTATCAGAAGGAGGAGGAGCAGAAGGAGGGGGTGGAAGTGGGTTGAACATCACGGCCCTCAGTATCACCCAAGCTACCCTTCTCGGGATTTGTTCGTTGATGATCGTCATCAGTAATACCTTTATCCTGATCATATTATCCAAAGTCAAGAACTGCTTTGAAGACATGCAGCAGTTAGTGTTTAAAGCACTTGCCGTTACGGACTTACTCACGGGCATTTTCTGTTCCGGGCTAACCATGTTAACGATTATCTACGGTGTTAACCAGCCATTTTCGTCGGTGATGTGTTCTATAAGAGGGGCAGCGTGCACAGGATTGACCGGCCTTTCAGCTTTACTCATTGCATGTGCCTGTTTTGACCGTTTTATTGCTGTCATCTTTCCTCTTCGCTATTTTAATCTTGTCACGATGAAACGCGCAAGGATTGTTCTTCTGGTTGTCTGCACGATCGCCGCCTCTAACGGGGCATTGAGCTTACTTCGGGGCAGGACGGTCGCCAAACACAACTTGTGCCTGTCAGATTTCTCGTCCGAGCGACTCGCCTTTCGACCAAGCTTGGTAATAGGCCTTCTCATCTTCTCCATCACTCTCATCTTCACGTCCATCTCAAACATCAAGGTCATGTTGGTCGCTTCGGGTCAATCAAAACGTTTTGTAAATGCTTCCCATAGGAAAATCACAAACGAGAGTGACATTACCCAGCAAGACGCCATCCAAAACCGTCGTAGAAGCCTCAAAGGCCTCCGCATTATAATAGTTACTACTGTCGCCTTCTATGTTGCTATTTTACCTTGGTGTATAGTTTCTGGGTCGCAGTTCAGCCAGAAAACTTCGATTGCGTCACCTACGGCCAGGTACGTGTCCAGTATTTTGCTGATGTCTAACAGTTGGATGAATGCCGTGATTTTTGCTACTTTCAACAAACAGTTTCGAAGAGGAGCCAAACGAGTGATATATCGCACCCAGTCGGATGGAGAATTTACGATAGTGGAACAGAATCCAAAACCTTATTTGGTCATTCCACTATCTAGTCTGGGAAACAGAAGTTAACACAATGTATGCATTCTTATGTTGTTGACTTAGGTTTCTATTTTGAAGTATCAATATTATTAATTTTCTTTTTCGTAAACCCCGTTCATACTTTGTGACGGAAATACTGATGGATCCTGTCAAGTACCGACGTAGAAGTAGAAGTACTAGTTCATGAGGTAAATTAAGGTTTGGTCTACAACCAGTTCGCCTACTACCAAATTAGTCTAATAATCACTTCGTCTACATATCATTTGGTCTTATGACCATTTAGGCCAAGGGCCTTTTGGTATAATTTCAATTTGGTCAAATCTCCAATAAGCCTACTAACCATTTAGTCTATTGCTCATTTGGTCTAATTTCCAACTTGTCGAATACCCATTTTGTCTTTATCCATAAGGTCTGATAATCTTTTGATGATTGGTACACGAACTGGTTGTAGAAAAAACGGCAAAACCCCGTTCATCATAATGTAATTAAAGGGATAGTTGAGTTTGGGTATAGAGAGCGCCACACAAAATATTTTTTTTGGGTGAGACAATGAAAAACTGGGTGTCAAATGTAAAAGAGTATACAATTTAAATGACAAAATCATCTTTGTTCGATCAAAATCGTTTCAGAGACGGCTGAAATATCAATAAATTTAACAATTTCTAATAATTGTGGGGCTCCACAAATATTCGATGATTTTGAACCAGCCGTTGAAAAAACGAGATAGCGCCTTATTCGTGTTATTCAAGCCAAATAAATGCAGATGATGGTTTTTTTTTGTTGAAATTTTTGTGTTAGTTATAATACGCACAACCAGCCAGCCCGTGTATTGTTATTATTAATTAATTGATTAATTAACGGTCACAGTATTTTTTTTTAAGTGGAGCTGAATTGTTATGATCGGATTTAATCTGAATGTTACACATTTGTTGGCTAAAATTACCTTCATAGAAATTCTAGGTCTTAAAATGGCACTAGAAAAGAAAAGACCCTCCAAAGTCATTCATTTTATGATACACAAAACCATAGTCCTTTTAAGAGCCCTAATATAAGACAGACCACTGAATTTTCAGTGGCATTCACGGTTTTTGAAGAAGATTAGTCGAGCGAAATCAGAGCTTCTTTGTCTCTATTTGTAATTGGTCTTTTAGGAGGGAGGTTCTTTGCGATCTGGCTGCGAGTTTCCGAGGTTTCTGTTCGATCTTGACACAGTTTCAGTTACAGAATACCTTCGAATTCATGGCCCATGTATGTTTTTATTTGAATCACTTATTTAGTTGTCCAATGAAACCCTATTCATAATATTTAATGAGCACCAGTGTCTTTAAAAAGTGTTGTCGAAATAGCTTTGTTCCAAGTTTAGGCTCAGTTAAGAAACCAATGTGGATCAGACAATATGCATGCGTTTCATTGGTCTTAAATCCTTTTAAGAGTTCATTTCCGCCTCGTGGTTTAGTGCATCATTATCTAAAATGATGGAATGTAACTAGGCTTTCACAGAACCTTGTTTCAATCCACAGGATAACCTGTAATTATTATTAAAAGCCTACTGACTTCTTGTCTCATGATTATCTAAGTGCTCTCTGCTCACTTGTCCACTGCGCCATTTCACAAGAAGCTAATGTGTTTATCTCGAAGAGCGACCGAAAACTCAAAGGGTACTAAACCCAAATGCAAGAAAGAACGTTTATTTATATCAAAGAAAATATCAGCAGACTTTCATAAAAAAGATAATATCCCAGATGAACTTAATCCGTTCTGTAACACTCATTTAAAAGGTTTCCTTAAACGAGGGATGCGAATTAAGTCAAGATTGTAATCATCATAACGAAGAGAATATCATATATTTTACTTGAATTGAGCATTTCTTTAAAATATGAGTTGACTTTGTTTCTAACTGCCTGATAGTCAAGGAAAATAAAGGAGCAATTGTTTAAGAAATAGATAACACACGCATAATGGCCTTTGACCCACATTCATTGCTCCAGTCCTAACTTGGTACAAGAGGATTTTGACAATACTTTTTTAAAAGCCTGATGTTCAGTCATCCTTGGCCGCACAATTATGAAAATTGTATAATTAGACAGGGTATTAGTTTTCCTTTACAATAAAATGTGATTCAAGATCACACAGGTTTTAACTTTTATAATAAGAAGCTACAAATGTTGGGTATACTTTTTATACGCACTATTATTCATTCTATTCCTGACAAATTAATCCAGACGATTACCTTTGAATGAAAGGAATCTATATCAATAATCATTTATTTAATATCATTCTTTAAAAAGTTCACAATTACCTAATTTCTTTCTTACTTCTTATTATTAAAATGATATTTTGAATTAAGCATGGAAATAGCCTTCGACATGACTTTGGCCTCTTCTGACTCCTTCACTCTGAATTTAATTATTTTCTCCATTTTCCAATTGATGTATATTTCGGTATATTCATATGTATATATTTTTGTTAATATCTTGTATTTGTATTTTTGTATTGTTATTGTTTAATGAGTTGCAATAAATATGAACTGGAACATTTTCATTCTAAATTATACCCCTATCTGTACGTTTTTGTAAAAGCACTTGACTTGTGTGATAGAAGTATTCTCTCAACTAGTACATGTTTGTATTTATTTTATTTATCTAGTTATCTAGTTATTTATAAAAGTATATTCAGGATGAGCAAGAATCAGATATAAACAAAAATCTGTTTTTATACATCTGGGTCCTGACGGGGAAAATAAAATGAAACGCGATACAAGTAATGGAAATAATCATGCTATCAACGAAAACGTATGATTATGAAAATACTCACACGCACGCACACACACACACGCATACACACACACACCCACACGCACACAAACACACGCATACGCGCACACATATGTATGTATACTTATAAATCATAAGTAACATACATTACTCAAGTTCAAGATTCAAGATTATTTTATTGATCCATGCATGCAAACATTACATAGAATTTTTTTTACAGTGAACATACAAAATATAGAAAATACAATACAAAATTCAACAATAGAAAACGATGTACATAATGAATAATAATATGCATATGCATAATGTGCATCTGCCCCTCAATTTCATATCGTCTACAATTACCCTTATCATTTTTTTACTTGACAATGTAGTCTACTCTAAGTGTCGACGAATTTATGTTCATCAAATTCCTCAAGTATTGACTTTTTCCAATGGCCCGGGTTACTATCCCTTTATGTTTCAGTTCTAAAAATAAACTCTGTGGTGAGGGATAAAATGAATATCCCTTTTATTTGAAAAAACAACTCTTACATTGTAAGTCCAAGGTAATTCTTGACGTCCCTTTGAATAAATTGTTTGAGTGTATCCCATGCCATTGAGGACATCTCTTACAACCAAGACAATAGGTCAAGTTTGAAGAGCCTATCCCCTCCCGCCCCCGCTATTATCCCCTCTGGTAGGACAATTATGCGGACCCCTCTGACAAGTACTTAATCTGTTTTTA
Organism: Strongylocentrotus droebachiensis; assembly: GCA_035222895.1. Classification (NCBI taxonomy): domain Eukaryota; kingdom Metazoa; phylum Echinodermata; class Echinoidea; order Camarodonta; family Strongylocentrotidae; genus Strongylocentrotus; species Strongylocentrotus droebachiensis. Next base: position 29,966 of record JAVYIG010008956.1, read on the forward strand.
ATCCACTTAAGACTTAAGATGTATTCAACCCGTGCCTTGCTCTCTATATCTGTCTCTCTTCTTTCTTTCTCCCTCTTCTTTCTTTTTCTGTCTCTGTCTGTCTCTTCACCTTCTCTGGCTCTCCCTCTCTCTCTCTCTCTCTCTCTCTCTCTCTCTGCACTGCAAATTCGTTGTGTAACGACTTTACACAACATTGGGTGGTTTTCTCCTGACACAGGGGTTGTGTTAAGTTGTGTAAAAAAAATTACACAACGAATTTGCAGGAATTTGTTGTGTAATTTATGTTACACAACGTAACACAGTGTAAGGAGTGAACCAACCAATGTTGTGTAAAGTCGTTAGACAACCCGTACAATCCCTACGTGTTTTGGGATGTTGCCACCGTCACTGATCTTTTTTTTTTACTGATTGATTCAAATGATTTTATTTCTCAGGCAAAACATAATACAAGAATAATTATATCACAAAAAATATGAAACGACAAATATAATGGAAAAAGCACGAGAAAAGAAGAACTAACTTGAAGCAGAGCTTGTTGAAGTGTTAGTTCCTCAGATGCTGTTTTCCAATATAACATGAACAAAGTAGGCTTAGAAATCAATAAATAGACAAATATGTAGCTAAGTAATTCTAAATTTGGGGGGGGGGGGAAGAAAAAGAGAAAAACATGGAGGAAAATAGTAGAAGGCAAAAAGAAAGCAAGATACCAAAAAAAAGGGAAAATGAATAATAGGAAAAGCTCTAGAAAAGGGAAATTAGATCAGTAGAATGAGGGAGAAAGAGATTGAGTCGAGAGTCTAACAAACAGAGATGTATATGTGTTTAAAAGTTTAATCTTTAACTTTTATTTAAATGTGTATAGACTGGTACTTTGTTTAAGAGATGGATTTATGTTATTCCAAAATACTGGACCTGTGTAAATAATTGTTTTTTGTGCGAAAGCTGTTCTCATTCGAGGAGTGTGGAAGTGGTTCGACTGTCTTGTGGGGTATGAATGTATCTCGTTATTTTGGGGGAAAATGGAGGAAATCGGGAGAGGTAACTCGTTATTAATCAGTTGGAACATAAAGATACTGAAGTACCAAGAATACGAATCATTAATTTAAAGAATTTTTTGTTGCAAAAATAAGTGGTTAGTGTGGGAACGAAAGTAGACATTATGGATTATTCTTAATGCACGCTTCTGTAAAATTAATATTCGGTCAATTAGAGTCTCGTAGAAGGAATCTCCGGAATTATGTGAACTAACAATACAGGAAGATTAACCTAACAATGCCAATTTTCCTGTCTTATTTCCAGTACACTTTTCAGAGGGTAAATAGGAATATTGCTATTACAATTTTTAAGCATTACGCAACCGTGCCAAGTACAAGTTTATGACTTCAGAGTTACATAAATCAATCTAAAAGTTTAATCTCTCAGTGGTGGCAATGCATCAACAAGTGTACCCACTGACGAGTGGCGTTCTGAGTCATTGTCTGTAACTTAACATGGCGAGTATTTTCTACATTATGTCATCATGGTCATGTTTATAGCAGTTTGATAGACATCATGAAATATTAGTCTTTCAATTCTTTACAGTATGTTACGCCGTACAAAATGATAGTTTTTAAATTTAGACCTATTATTCAATTATAAACTTTTATAAAGAATACTCTAAAAGTTATATGTTAAATCACCACTTTAAAGGGCCGAATGGCGACCATTTGTTTCTCTAAAAATGTCAGACAATGTTAACATATTACACTGTTGGATCCAGGATGCTTAAAGTGTTAACCTACCAGTGGTCAATCCTCTGTCCCTATAAATGGCAATTTAACATTTTACACATGGTTGCCTCATCAGTACCCATGTTACCCGCCCTTCTTGGGGCCCTGCAATAACGCTATATGTTATTATTATCATTGTTTTTAGTGATAAGTAGTCAAAGTCAGTCGTCATAATGACGATAATAATGAAAATTAGTCATTTTTAGTGATCATAATGATAATAATAGTATAACATTACTTTTGGGGTCCTCAGGAGGAACAGTAGTAACACTGATAGGGCTATACAATGGTTAAATAAATCATCAGTGTCATCATCATCATCATAACAAATATACCAAAACTCACCTTTTCTGTTAATAACATAACTGTAAGGCGCATTAGAACATGTATAAATATATAAATACATTATTATCAATGTTATTGTTATCATCCTCATCATCATTATTCAGCTCCATGCTGGCACAAACACGAAATAGAAATAAGAGTCTCTTAAAGTAAATACAAAATAGGTACAAACTAAATATAATCACAACAATAAAGGAGCGGATTAAAATACACAGACGCTTTTAGGCAAGTAAATCAAAGCGGGACTGCACTGAAGCTACTTGCGCCCTCGATGCCTAAGCGGTACCCGTTGATCCCCCATGGTTCCCTTTTTCTTATGTTCATTGTGAGCTGATTTGATGAAATAACCACCTGCCAGTGACCACGCAGGGAGGTCTAATCCCTCCTAGTCATACTAGTGCAAAGAGGCTTCATCCATTCTTTCTATATTCATATTCTAGTTTTACTAACAGATTGATGGAATTCTATTTTGAACAAAATGATGGAAAGAAAGACATGGATTAAATTATAGATCTCCTTCTTTCCCATGTTCTCTTATTGTTTGTTTCGCCGTAAGATTAAATGGAGGTGATACGTTCCCCCAGTGAGCAACAACACTGAGAAATGCTAGATAATCAACAGAAACTAAGGTAACAATAATGAAAAGAAAATTCCAATCAACTTCAGGCGCAGATCCAGGATTTTCCAATAGGGGGTGGGGGGTGGGGGCAGGCGCGCCGGAAGTAGTTTGGGATTGGGGGGGGGGGGCAAACATTCCAGGGGGGCTCACTTCCAGGGGCAGTGACGTAATGAGCAAAAACTTTTGGAGGGGGGGGGGCAGAAGAGATATCTGCATAAACCACCATTCTTACACGCATGCAGGCCCCGTGGAACGTTTTTCAAAGTGGAGTATTAACGATCAGGTACAGAGCGTAAATTGGCGTTGGGTCCAGGGCCTGAGCCTCGCCAGGGGTCAAGGGGCTGAGCCCCCGGAAGCTCAGGGTTTTTAGGCATTAAATTACGGTCAGATAAGCATATTTAGATATGTGACACTGGCATGTCACTAATTGGCGGAGAGTCCAGGGAGCAGAGCCCACCGAAGCTCAGGGGTTTATGGTATTTAATTACGGTTAGATGAGCATCCAGGAGCCCAGTTGAAGGCCATTAATGTGGTCAAGGGGGCAGAACCCCCAGAAGTTCAGAGGTTTTAATATTTAACTATGGTTAGATGAGCATCAAGGCGCCGCCTTAGGGCCCTTGGTGGGGTCCAGGGGGGCAGAGCCGCCGAAAGCTCAGGGGAAGTTAACAATGTATGCATTCCTATGTTGTAGACTTAGGTTTCTATTTTGAAGTATCAATATTATTAATTTTCTTTTTCGTAAACCCCGTTCATACTTTGTGACGGAAATACTGATGGATCCTGTCAAGTACCGACGTAGAAGTAGAAGTACTAGTTCATGAGGTAAATTAAGGTTTGGTCTACAACCAGTTCGCCTACTACCAAATTAGTCTAATAATCACTTCGTCTACATATCATTTGGTCTTATGACCATTTAGGCCCAGGGCCTTTTAGTATAATTTATATTTGGTCCAATCTCCAATAAGTCTATTAACCATTTAGTATATTGCTCATTTGGTCTAATTTCCAGTCGGTCTAATTCCCAACTTGTCGAATACCCATTTTGTCTTTATCCATAAGGTCTGATAATCTTTTGATGATTGGTACACGAACTGCATGGTTGTAGACAAAACGGCAAAACCCCGTTCATCATAATGTAATTAAAGGGATAGTTGACTTTGGGTAGAGAGAGCGCCACACAAAATATTTTTTTTGCTGAGGTAATGAAAAACTGGGTGTCAAATGTAAAAGAGTATACAATTAAAATGGCAAAATCATCTTTGTTCGATCAAAATCGGTTTGGAGACGGCTGAAATATCAATAAATTAAAAAATTTCTAATATTTGTGGGGCTCCACAAATATTTGATGATTTTGAACCAGCCGTTGAAAAAACGAGATAGCGCCTTATTCGTGTTATTCAAACCAAATAAATGCAGATGTTGGCTTTTTGTTGAACTTTTTGTGTTAGTTATAATACAATAATATTGTTATTATTAATTAATTGATTAATAACGGTCACAGTATTTTTTTTTAAGTGGAGCTGAATTGTTATGATCGGATTTAATCTGAATTTCACACATTTGTTGGTCTAAAATTACCTTCATAGCAATTCTAGGTCCTAAAATGGCACTAGAAATGTGATCGTAAAATATAAGAATAAGGACAATGACACTTTTTTTTTTTCTTCACAGTGCCCTCTCGGGCTACTGCTTCTCTGAAGAGAAAAGACCCTCCAAAGTCATTCATTTTATGATACACAAAACCATTGTAATTTTAAGAGCCCTAATATAAGACTGACCACTGAATTTTCAGTGGCATTCACGGTTTTTGAAGAAGATTAGTCGAGCGAATACAGAGCTTCTTTGTCTCTATTTGTAATTGGTCTTTTAGGAGGGAGGTTCTTAACTATTTGTGATCTGGCTGCGAGTTTCCGAGGTTTCTGTTCAATCTCGACACAGTTTCAGTTACAGAATACCTTCAAATTCATGGCCCATCTATTTTTTTTTTATTTGAATCACTTATTTAGTTGTCCAATGATACCCTGTTCATAATATTTCAGCCACGGTTGAATGAGCGCCAGTGTCTTTAAAAAGTATTGTAATCATCATAACAAAGAGAATATCATAAATTTTACTTGAATTGAGTAAGTATGAGTTGACTTTTTTTTCTAACTGCCTAATATATAGTAAATAAAGGAGAAATTGTTTAAGGATGAGATAATGGCTTTTGATTCATATTCATTGCTTCGGTCCAAACTTGGTACAAGAGGATTTTGACAATATTTTTTTTAAAGCCTGCTGTTCAGTCATCCTTGGCAGCACAATTATGAAAACGGTATAATTCGACAGGGTATTAGATTTCCTTTACAATAAAATATGATTCAAGGTCACACAGGTTATAACTTTTATAATAAGAAGCTATAAATGTTGGGTAAACTTTTTTATATACGCACTATTCATTCTATTCCTGACAAATTAAACCAGACGATTACCTTTGAATGAAAGGAATCTATATCAATAATGATTTATTTAATATCATTCTTTTAAAAATTCACAATAATTTAAATGATATTTTGAATTAAGCATGGAATTAGCCTTCGACAGGCCTTTGGTCTCTGCTGGCTCCTTCACTCTAAATTTAATTATTTTCTCCATTTTCCAATTCATGTATATTTTAAGTATATTCTATGTATATATGTTTGTTAATATCTTGTATTTATATTTTTGTATTGTTATTGTTTAATGAGTTGCAATAAATATGAACTGGAACATTTTTATTCTAAATTATACCCCTATCCGTACGTTTTTGTAAAATCAATTGACTTGTGTGAAAGAAGTATTCTCTCAACTAGTACATGTTTGTATTTATTTATTTATCTAGTTATCTAGTTATTTATAAAAGTATATTCAGGATGAGCAAGAATCAGATATAAACAAAAATCTGTTTTTATACATCTGGGTCCTGACGGGGAAAATAAAATGAAACGCGATACAAGTAATGGAAATAATCATGCTATCAACGAAAACGTATGATTATGAAAATACTCACACGCACGCACACACACACGCACACACGCACACACACACACGCATACGCGCACACACATACACGCATACGCGCACACATATGTATGTATACTTATAAATCATAAGTAACATACATTACTCAAGTTCAAGATTCAAGATTATTTTATTGATCCATGCATGCAAACATTACATAGAATTTTTTTTACAGTGAACATACAAAATATAGAAAATACAATACAAAATTCAACAATAGAAAACGATGTACATAATGAATAATAATATGCATATGCATAATGTGCATCTGCCCCTCAATTTCATATCGTCTACAATTACCCTTATCATTTTTTACTTGACAATGTAGTCTACTCTAAGTGTCGACGAATTTATGTTCATCAAATTCCTCAAGTATTGACTTTTTCCAATGGCCCGGGTTACTATCCCTTTATGTTTCAGTTCTAAAAATAAACTCTGTGGTGAGGGATAAAATGAATATCCCTTTTATTTGAAAAAAACAACTCTTACATTGTAAGTCCAAGGTAATTCTTGACGTCCCATTGAATAAATTGATTGAGTGTATCCCATGCCATTGAGGACATCTCTTACAACCAAGACAATAGGTCAAGTTTGAAGAGCCTATCCCCTCCCGCCCCCGCTATAATCCCCTCTGGTAGGATTATGCGGACCCCTCTGACAAGTACTTAATCTGTTCTTAATCCACTTAAGACTTAAGATGTATTCAACCCGTGCCTTGCTCTCTATATCTGTCTCTCTTCTTTCTTTCTCCCTCTTCCACTTTCTCTGTCTCTCTCTCTCTCTCTGCACTGCAGATTCGTTGTGTAACGACTTTACACAACATTGGGGGGTTCACTCCTGACACAGGGGTTGTGTTAAATTGTGTAAAAAATGTACACAACGAATTTGCAGGAATTTGTTGTGTAATTTTTGTTACACAACTTAACACAGTGTAAGGAGTGAACCACCCAATATTGTTTAAAGTCGTTACAAAACGTTACAAACGAATTTGCAGTGATACTCTGCTGAATATACAAGTACAGCACTATTGTTTACAAAACCCGTACAAGCCCTCCGTGTTTTGGAATGTTGCCACCGTCACTGATCTTCGGAATTATGTGAGCTTAAAAGACAGGAATATTTGATTTGATTTGATTTGATTTGATTTCTACATTTTTCCAAATATAATAACAGAATAACAAAGAACATAATTATAAACGTAAGGTATAATACAAAATATAAAATGTTTTTCTTTTACATATGTACATATAATAACAAAACTTAATATTTCTATAACGTATTACTATAAATTTAAAGTATTATCCAAACTATCAGTTGAAAAAGTGCAGGAGACCGCAATCATAAGCGAAGCTTGACTAGGATGGCGGCCTATTATAATAATAATAATCTTAAGGCAAAACTTAAAATGAAAAAGTGTTCAAACGTTCTTTGTGTATGAGTTTGTGAGTGTTTATTGTGTGTGTGTGTTATGTGTGTGTGTAGCGAATAGTGGATGTATCAATGCCAATTTTCCTTTTTTTTTCTGTACACTTTTCAGAGGGTAAATAGGAATATTACTATATATTAGTATTTAATATATTTTTTTTTTAATATAATTTTTAAGCATTACGCAACCGTCCCAATCCAAGTTTAAGTTTTGCTCCATTTACGTATGACTTCAGAGTTACATAATTCAATCTAAAAGTATCTCGGTGGTGGCAATGCATCAACAAGTGCACACACTGACGAGTGGCGTTCTGAGTCATTGTCTGTAACTTAACATGGCGAGTATTTTCTACATTATGTCATCATGGTCATGTTTATAGCAGTTTGATAGACATCATGAAATATTAGTCTTTCAATTCAATTCAATTCAATTCATTTATTGTTCAACCATCACAATATATATACAATCAAAATAAGTTACATCAAGAATTTTAGAATACGCAATGATGGTTTGGTGACCCCGGAGAAAGCAGAGCTTATAAAAAGGGGCCACCAATACATAAAAGATCAATATTAATTATACCAAAAATATCAACATCGAACATTAATATAAACAAGGAAAAAAAAGAGAAGTACACTTCTGCAGCAGCAGCAAAAGACTGTATCTACATGTATAATAAGAGGGCAGTACAAATGAAAGCGAACAAGAATATCAAGAATATATTATAAAGAAGGTAAGATTTCCCTGCTTAGCTTTTTAAATCTGGAAAGAGTTGAGCTGTTTTTGATATTGTTGGGGAGTTTGTTCCATAACTTAGGAAAATGAATTATAAATGAATTTGAGGCGACGGAAGAACGAACCTGAGGTAAGTGTATTAAAGGGAGTGGGTAGTCAGTTTCCATGTGCAGAAGGCCATAATTCGCTGACACCAGACTTGGTGGAAATACCATTAATGGGAGTACAAATCTGCACACAGCAAACCCGTTGGCCCGTCAAGAATTACCCCCTAGTCTCTCGGAGCATGCTCGGAGCATGCTCGAAGATTCTTCGGGCGAAGGAAAAGCAAAGCATTACATAAGGTCTAATGGTCATAAAACTCAAGGCTAACCCTGGTGATTGACAACACCTGTTATTGGGTAAACACCCGAACGGTGTCGAATTCCCCATGAGAGCTGACTTCTCTGTGACTTTAAATTACGTAGGCGAGTTTGGTAAGAATGAATTGAGGAATTCAAAACAAAGATATCGCTAAGGAGAGGAGGCAAGATTTTCGAATGAAATTTATACATAAACACAAGGGAATTCAAGGTTATCAAGTCCTTTAACGGTAATATATTTGATTGTGAAAATAAAGGTTTTGTATGACTATTGAAGGGAGCATTAAAGATAATTCGTATTGCTTTCTTTTGTAAAATGCATAATTTATCTAAATGGGTTTTAAAGGTGTGACCCCAGACAGTATTACAGTAATTGAAATGAGGGAGTATAATGCTATTGTAAAGAGTCGTCAGAATAGACTGGGGTACAAAAAGTCTTAATTTAGAAAGAACACCAATAGATCTTGATATTTTTGTACAAATTGAGCTAAGATGTGGCTTCCAAGAAAGATATTCATTCAAAATTACACCTAAAAACTGCATATTATCGACCTTTTCTATGACATTTCCACCAATAATGAGGTTTGACAGATTTGACGGAACCCTCCTTCCTCTCGTACGAAAAATAATATACCTAGTTTTGTCAAAATTTAAAAACAATTTATTGCAAGCATACCATTTATTTAATTTGTGTAGTTCATTGTTTGCTGATGATATAAGATTGTCAATTTTTGTATGTGATAATGAAACAGTGGTATCATCAGCAAACAAAGAGAAGTTTAGAATTGAAGAACATTTAACTATATCATTTATGTAGACGAGAAAAAGGAGGGGCCCTAACACAGATCCCTGAGGAATTCCACAGGATACATCCATTTGTTGAGATTTGACACCATCGATCACCACATATTGATTTCTATGTAACAAGTAACTGACGAACCACTGAAGTGGAACCCCTCTAATTCCATAAAATTCTAATTTTTTTAACAAGATGTGGTGATCAATGGTGTCAAATGCTTTTGACAGGTCCATAAATACACTAAGGCAATAATTACCAACATCTATTTCATGTGATATAGTATTAACCAAGTTCAGTACGCCAAGATCAGTAGAGAAATTCTTTCGAAATCCAAATTGTTGGGGTATCAAAATATTGTTTAGTGCAAAAAATTTATACAGCCTGTCGTAGATTATCCTTTCTAACATTTTTGAAAAAAAGGTAATAGAGCAATTGGTCTGTAATTAACAATGTCATGTTTGTCACCTTTTTTGTAAATTGGAATTACCTTAGCGGTCTTGAGATTATCAGGGACAATACCTTGTGACATTGATTCATTGAAGATATAACAAAGTGGATCAACAATTGTATGAATGCATTCCTTAATGACACGTGCAGCAATAGAGTCCGAACCTGGTGCAGCAGATGTTTTCATGGATGAGAGAACATTGATTATTTCAGTATTGGAAGTCGGATTAAAGAACAGTGAACTTTGTACTCGGTTTGATAAATAATCCAGAAAGTGAGAGGAAGAAGTTGGTATCTTTTCTTGTGTAATCTTTCCAATATTAACAAAATACCTATTAAATGCTTCAACAATAGATGCTTTACTAAGTATCTTATCCTGATTGTAATACATGTGAGAAGGTAATGTTTTGTTTCTTTTACCTAATAAATTGTTTATTTGAGACCAGGTTTTTTTCATATCACCTCTCAATTTTTTAAATAGGTTTTCATAATAAATCTTTTTGCTTCGGCGAATGATACTTGTGAATATGTTCTTATATTCAACGTATTTTTTTCGCGTACGAGTGTCACCCTTCTTCATATAACGACAATATAACTTTTGCTTTCTCTGAATAGATTTTAAAATACCACGGGTGATCCAAGGTTTATCGTGTTTTTTAAGTTTTACCTTTGTAAGGGGAAAACATTCAAAATAAAGGGAGCTAAGCTTATGAATAAATGGATCATATGACACAGTGACATCTGTTCTACCATAAATTACAGACCAGTCAATCAATCGTAGCTTATTCTTAAATAACAAAATCTTTTCTTTGGTGATTACTCTTGATTTGCCACAGAATGAATGAATAGGAACAGATACATTGTCACTTATACAAAATATTGGAAAATGATCCGAAAGATCTGAATAAATGATACCACAGTTTAAATGCATGTGAATACAGTTGGTAAATATGTTATCAATCACGGTAGCAGAATGTCTAGTAACACGAGTTGGTTTACTTATAGTAGGGAATAGCCCATATGTAAACATTATATCTAGAAATTCATTAGTTCTGTGATCAGTATCTTGATTAAGTAAATTTATATTGAAATCACCTAATATGTAAGCATCTTTATTTAAGGGATTTATGTCGACCAACAGACTCGTGAGTGTTTCGTTGAAATCGTTAACATCAGTATTAGGTACTCTGTAAACACAGCCAACTATTATAGGTTTCTTTTTCTCTTGATGTATTTCAATAAAGACAGTATCACAATGATTACGACTAACCGATAAATTAGGACACAGGTTATAATCAATATCATCTCTTATATATAAAGCTACTCCTCCCCCATGTTTGTTAAGTCTATCAATATGAACAAGTGAATATCCGTCGATATTAAACATATTAACAGAAATGTTGTTTCGAAACCATGTTTCAGAAATTCCAATAACTGTGAATTTGTAATCTAATGAACTAAGAAGAAGTTGTAGATCGTCGTAATTACGGACAAGACTTCTTGAATTAACATGTAATATCGAAAAATTATCTGGAGTAGATTTATATTTTTGTACAAAATCATCAGAAAACATATACTTGCAGGAATCATTGGTTACATTGTTAGGTTGTAATATTTTTGAAGAACTTAGCTCATTATTAAGTTCATTTAGACTAAGAGGATTTACGGACAGAGAGTGGTATTTGTCCTCATCGATACATTTGTCTAAGTGAAAGAAAGTAAAAATAGATAACAAAAACACATCGTTGTCTAGGTGATGATTGAAAGGAAAAATTTCAGAGTTGCAAGTAATACAAAATGCATCGTCTTTGAGTGATTGTAATTTAGAACAGTTCTGACAGAGTAGTTTATTACCCCTCATGAGAAAAAAGAAAAAAGGAAGTGCTGCAAAAAAGTGTACCAAAAAAAAAAGGGAAACGACAAACAAAATACGAAGGCCAACAATAGGTTGCCCAAACAAACACTAAAATGTTTGACGTCTAAGAGAGCGATAAAAGTATACCCCTCATAAAAGTTTTAAAAACACACACATAAAAAAAAGAATGCTGCAAAATGTGTACCAAAAAGAAAAGAAAAAAGAAACAACGTAATATAAAGACTAATGATAAAAATGTCCAAACAAACACGTAAGTATTCGAGGTCTAAGAGAGCGATAAAATCTTATGGCCTGAAAGATATGAGATCACATTAGCTATTTCTCCAAAAACCACACTCACTGAAAAAATACTTAAATTCATAAGATAATTTATGGATACGTCACTAGAGTTTAAAAACAGGAGACAGATCTTTTAAAGCCGATGTAAATATAACAGCCGTAGAAAACGGATCAGTGTCTACTACAGGTGTGTAGTAAAAGGCATGTGGTGTTATTGGTGTGCGAGACGCATAGTTACCAACGTTCCTGATGATGGGGTTGACAAACTCTGTCGCTGTATACGATCCATTGTGTCAGAGATAAAGGAACTCCATGAGTGAGATTTGCATAATTAACCGTGGGAAATGATCGGTGTTTACAAACACAAAGCACATGGCTAAAAGAGTGAATTTACACGTAGATAAAAATACGAGTTGAAGAGGTTGAGAAAGTCGGTAGCCGCATATATATATAATACATACAGGATAGATTGATTATGGTAGAATTCACCTTCACCCCTGGAATAACAGCCAAGACGCTTGACGCTGTGCTCTTGGTCTGTACTCCAGAATAGGCCTTATCGCAAATAGCCTCACGCAAGGGACGATGGGATTGAAAAGGGAGCAAGAGCGCCGCAAACGTCAGATCGCGACGATGCGAAACGCTAGCAGCCGACGCGCTCTGTGTGTACAGTACACACGTACGTACTATACTATGTACATCGAACGTTAGCTTATTCTACTTTCAGCTCCGATCTGAAACATCTCGTGATATTTTGTCTTGCAAACTCACTGATTACATTGATTCTACATGATGGGTGGTGGAGACATATGTGCTGTTTATGGATGCAACAATAACCGAAGATATCCAGAAAGATAAGAATGATTTTGATGTTTTACTTTCGGGTTTTGTGATGACAAAGTGGCAGGCACTGCATGCCTCTAAATCTAATCGAAACAGTGTTTATACGAGCGAGTGGCGAAGGGAATCGTGTCGGGACAGCTACGGCGTTGTTGCCAACAATTAATAGGCGCTATTAAAGCTGACCTTGCCATTCTTAATGCTTTTCATTTACCTGGTTTAATTTATTTGATTGCCCCTGTGATTTTCCTTTTTTGAAAGAAAATTGCCTTATCAATACATTGAAATCAATCATCAACATTTTTGTCTGGAATTCGGAATAGGGGAAGTTTTCTGCAAAAATTAGTCGAACGAAATGAGAAAATAAGTTCAATTGACAATTTTTAAATTGTATACATTATCATTCAGATGATTGTTGATCTAATTTGTGTCTTCTTTTTCTTCTCCCCACAGATATGTTGTGAAGAACCATGTTAACTACTAAGGTTTCACAAGTGCAAAGATCCTCGGAACTATATACGCCCAGTGGACCAGGCGTTTTTTTTCTTCTCAATCCTATAATATTTTTATCATAGCGAAGACATCCAAATACATGCAATTGCACCTAAATATTTTGTGTGTCTTTTTATTTAGATTTGACATTTGCAGAAATGGAAAAAGATAAGAGAATGCACAAGGGCGAATGTCTGAAGAATGCGAAAGGAGAGCTGGCAAAATATAAAAGAATAAAAGAAACAAATGCTACATTACAAGCAGTATATGTATGAGATGGAGGATAAAAATGTGAAAGAGAATGTGCATGATTAAATATTCGGAGATAAAAAGTTGTGTAAACGATGATCATTAAGATACCCATCTAGCTAGTAGTCGAAGTGGATGAGGTGGGGTGGGGGGTGAGCTGTGGCATTCCCATAAGTTTTCTTGGCATGCAATATATCTCTTCTATACTTTTCTCAACACGTACATCTCTTCACTCCTCTATACTTTTCTCAAAAAGTACATCTTTTCCTCCTCTCTTCTATACTTTTCTCAACAATTACGTCTCTTCACTATTTATATTCATTACTAAACAAGTAGTATAATTATCTGAATCAATTTTTTTGTAATCGTCGCTCATTGCGATTATGTATAGCTTCATTAAATGTTGGAATCGCTATTAACCCTTACAAAAAGAGTACAATTGAGTAATCAAGATATTTTCTCTCATTTTACCTCTTCCATAAATTACAAAACTGTCCATACACAGTAGAAATGAATAGATACAAGCAGGGGCGTCGCTAGACCTTTTTCAGTGGGGGGGGGGGGGGTGTAGAGGCCAACGATTACCGACAAAACTAGCGACCAATTACCGACAAAATTAAATGTCCAATATCTACAAATTTAACCCTATAAACCCGGGGCCGAAGGCTAAATTGTTTTTCCTATGGACTATCTATAGTACTTGCATATGCGCAAATGGTCATTTTCCTCGACGACATAAATATATGAATTATTTCGTCAACTTCGTCAGCATCATAGCTGATATATTTTAATGCAGGCGCGGAGCTAGGATCTTATTTTAGGGAGGGCGGTAGTGAGCAAGCGAATCACTTAAAGAGCGCTCATTAGGGGGTGTGGGTGATAGGCCTCTAAATTATTAGGAAAAGAAGACGATTTATTGTAACTTTTTCGACAATTAATCCTTGTCTAAATGAAGTTCCCCCCCCCCTCCCGCGCGAAGCGCGAAAGCTTTGACGTTTCATTAAATTATTATGAAAAGAAGACGATTTGCTGTACCGTTCTCTACTGTTAATCCTTGTCTGAATTCAGTTTCTTTCCCTCCCGCGCGGAAGTTTTGGCGTTTCATTAAATTATTAGAGAAAGTAGATGATTCGTTTTTACCTTGCTCGACTCTTAATCCTTGTCTAAATGAAGCTTCCCCCTCCACGCAAAGCGCGGAAATTTTGACCGTTTCATTAAATTATTAGAGAAAGAAGACGATTCGTTGTACCGTTCTCAACTCGTCTAAATGAAGTTTTCTCCCTTCGCGCGAAGCGCGGAATTTTTGGCGTTTCATCACAATATAGAGAAAGGAAGACGATTCGTCGTACCGTTTTCGACTCTTATTACTCCCTATTTATCTGAATTTAGTTTGCCCCTCTCGCGCGAAGCGCGGAAGCTTTGGCGTTTCATTAAATTATTAGAGAAAGTAGACGATTCGTTAAACCTTGCTCGACTCTTAATCCTTGTCTAAAGGAAGCTTCCCCCTTCGCGCGAAGCGCGGACATTTTGACCGTTTCATTAAATTATTAGAGAAAGAAGACGATTCGTTGTACCGTTTTAAACTCTTATTACTCCCTATTTATCTGAATTCAGTTTCCCCCCTCTCGCGCGAAGCGCGGAAGCTTTGACGTTTCATTAAATTATTAGAGAAAGAAGACGATTCGTTTGTACCGTTTTCGACTCTTAAAAAGCCATATTTGGTGTATTGTTTTCGACTCTTAATCCTTATCTGAATTCAGTTGTCCACCTCTCGCGCGAAGCGCGGAAGCTTTGGCGTTTCATTTAATTATTAGAGAAAGTAGACGATTCGTGGAACCGTGCTCGACTCTTAATCCTTGTCTGAATAAAGCTTCCCCTTTCGCGCTAAGCGCGGAAGTTTTGAGGTTTCATTAAATTATTAGAGAAAGAAGACGATTCGTTGAACCTTGCTCGACTCTTAATCCTTGTCTAAATGAAGCTTCCCCTTGGCGCGAAGCGCGGAAATTTTGACCGTTTCATTAAATTATTAGAGAAAGAAGACGATTTGTTGTACCGTTTTCGACTCATAATAAGCCCTAATTATCTGAATTCAGTTTCCCCCTTTAGCGCGAAGTGCGGAAGCTTTGACGTTTCCTTAAAATATTAGAGAAAGAAGACGATTCGTTGTATCGTTCTAGACTCGTCTAAACGAGGTTTTTTCCCCCTCCCGCGCGAAGCGCGAAAGCTTTGACGTTTCCTAAATTATTATGAAAAGAAGACGATTTGCTGTACCGTTCTCGACTGCTAATCCTTGTCTGAATTCAGTTTCTCCTCCTCTCGCGCAAAGCGCGGAAGTTTTTACGTTTCATTAAATTATTAGAGGAAGAAGACGATTCGTTGTACTGTTTTCGACTCGTCTTAATAAAGTTTCCCCCTTTAGCGCGAAGCGCGGAAGGTTTGACGTTTCCTTAAAATATTAGAGAAAGAAGACGATTCGTTGTATCGTTCTCGACTTGTCTAAACGAGGTTTTCCCCCCCTCCCGCGCGAAGCGCGAAAGTTTTGACGTTTCTTAAATTATTATGAAAAGAAGATGATTTGCTGTACCGTTCTCGACTGCTAATCCTTGTCTGAATTCAGTTTCTCCTCCTCTCGCGCAAAGCGCGGAAGTTTTTATTTTTTTATTAAATTATTAGAGAAAGAAGACGATTCGTTGTACCGTTTTCGACTCTTAATAAGCCCTAATTGTCTGAATTCAGTTTCCCCCTCTCGCGCGAAGCGCGGAAGCTTTGACGTTTCATTAATTTATTAGAGAAAGAAGACGATTCGTTGTACCGTTCTCGACTCGTCTTAATAAAGTTTTCCTCTTCGGCGCGTAGCGCGGATTTTTTTTGGGGCGTTTCATCACAATATAGAAAAAGGAATACGATTCGTCGTACCGTTGTTGACTCTTAAACCTTGTTTGAATTTAGTTTCCCCGAAAATGTTAAACCTCTGATTCTTTAGCTGATATTATAGGAAAGTGAAACTTCGAGAAAATACAAGTATTGTAGTTGTAGTCACACTCGAAGTCGTCACAGCGGATAAAAAGTCACAGTTCGTAGGGAAAAAAACTTGTCGGCCGACCGACAATATACATCTCACCGACTTCAAACTTCTGCATTGATATAGTACACGAGAATCGAGCAAGAATACCGACACAGCTGACCCGACATAGCAACATATTTACCCGTGTCTTTCTTGCTCCCTCGACGAGACGACTCCTCCCAACAACCCCCTTCTCTCTTTTACTCCCACTCCTCCTCTCTCAGGTTCTTACCTCTCCTCTCTCTCCCCTCTTTCACCCCCGTTTCTATTGTTTCCCTATTACTCTTTTTTTTTTTAAATCCCTTTTCTTTCTTTTTCCTTTCTCTCCTCTCCTCCCTCTCTTTCTTTCTTCTCTTTTCTTTCCTTTCTTTTCCTTTCTTTCCTTTCTTTTCCTTTCTTTCTTTTCTTTTCCTTTTCTTTTTTCTTTTCTTTCCCTTTCCCTCTCTTTTTTTCCCTCCCCCTTTTCTCTTTTTTCCCGACGGCAGCGCAATTTTACCGACAATATCCTGACAGGTGGGGGGGGGGTGTCGCACCCCCCCACACCCCCCCTTTGGCGACGCCCCTGGATACAAGGCCATGAAAGATAGTTGTCTTATATTGAACATTTACTTTATTTCTCATACGCAATCGGTATCGTGTAAACAAATTTACAGATCATAAAAACTAAGTAAAGGACATGTTGCTTCATACGAGATAACAAACTTCCAATTCATTTTCGGAAATGGAGATTTAAATTATGAATATTGTTGATTTCTGGGACTACCCATCTTCCATCATCAAGTATCATCTTTTCCTGCTGACACTTTAAAATCTCCTCAGTGCTCAGCTTTCTCATCAATCAAGCTTTTCTGTCCAAGAGGCTTTTTCAGTAAGTTCAGCGTGCTTTTCACCATTGACTGGTACGCGCCTATCCCTCAAAAACTTCTTGAGTTCAGTGGCTGAAAACTGTAAAAACCTACAAGCTCCGCCTGCCATAATTGCAGTGAAGTACCACAAAACAAAGATTAGTTCTTTAGCTCTGGGTACAAGTATCAAATTGGTTACAAACCGCGGCGGAAAGAGCAGTAAATTTGATTAAAATAGCTTCGACTTCGAGTAGTACTATACAAAATATGGCATTGTATGGCTTCCTGAAAGCGGAGATCGTGTTTGCTCCCTTTTCTATCCCAGAGGCCTTTGCGCGAAGAGCGCCCGCAAGCGACAAAGGCTATTTGCAATAAGGCCTATGAAGCTTGGTGCCAATAAGACGAACTCTGGTTGACATTTCCTTTTGCTTCCTCAACTCATAGGCTGCTTTTTCAAGGTTGTAGCGTACTTGTTTGAGTGCCGGGGGCAGATCTATGCGAACTGTGATGGCTGGCTTTGGTCCTGGTCGTTTGAGCGATTGATGGAACGCATTGAGGACAGCATCACGGTCGAATATTGACATGAATCGAACGATGATCGGGTCTGGGTTAGATGGTCGAGCGTTGGAAGGTGACGTTGACGTCGGTTTCCGCGGCAGACGATGAGCATTGATGAAGTGCATCTTCTGGACTTGATCTTCAGGTATGCCGAGCTCGACGATTCCCTTCTGCACGATGTCCATGATGTTTTCGCGTGTACTCTGAGGGACTCCGTAAAGCAGAAGGTTTTGTTTACGATCATGGATCTCCATGGCAACTAATGAGTCACGCATACTTAGGTCACATTCCTTCTGCATTTTTGACATAGCAGGGAGGGTCACGCGTTCAAGTGAATCAATTCTCGCCGCTGAATCTGCCGATAATGCTTCAACTTCATGAAGAGAAGATTTTATATTTTTCAATTCATCACGAACTGATAGTAAAGTTGTTGTAACACAATCAAGTTTGTCAAGTACAATCGAAGAAAATTTGTCAAATTGGATTCTGAATTCCGACACCGCTTCTTCCGTAGCGTACGTGTTAGAAATGGGCGTGTCACTGTGTTTGCCCGTATTGGTGACGGATTTAGATCTGGTATTCGACATTTTCGGTACACAGATGGACACAAATGTTCAATAAAAGCAGAAAATCCAAATAATCAAGTATAACTTTACCTTACGATGTAAGCAAATAGTTCAAAAGTAGCTAGTTGTGGTGGATTTGGAGAGATTTAGCAGAGCAATAAAAATCCTTCTACATCCTTTCCTGGTAGCGCCCTCAATTTCTTTACAGTATATGTTACGCCGTACAAAATGATAGTTTTAAAATTTAGACCTATTATTAAATTATAAACTTTTATAAAGAATACTCTTAAAGTTATATGTTAATTCACCACTTAAAAGGGCCGAATGGCGACCATTTGTTTCTCTAAAAATGTCAGACAATGTTAACATACTACATTGTTGGATCCCGGATGCTCAAAGTGTTAACCTACTATTTTAAACTGGTGGTCACTCCTCTGTCCTTATAAATGGCAATTTAACATTTTACACATGGTTGCCTCATCAGTACCCATGTTACCCGCCCTTCTTGGGGCCCTGCAATAACGCTATATGTTATTATTATCATTGTTTTTAGTGATAAGTAGTCACAGTCAGTCGTCATAATGACGATAATAATGAAAATTAGTAATTTTTAGTGATCATAATGATAATAATAGTATTACATTATTTTTGGGGTCCTCAGAAAGAACAGTAGTAACACTGATAATAATAATAATAATAATAATAATAATAATCTTTTAGTTCACTCCAAATTTTATTAAACCGAAAATGGAATATTCTTTTTGCCCAATTGATCGTGAGCTCGGCAGCCACTGAGCAGCGCCAGATCGACGTTGCTCTATCCCCTTATTGTTGAACGCCAAACAAGGTAGCAGCAACTCTCGTCTTTTAACGTCTTTTGGTATGATGCGGCCGGGGTTCGAACCCACGACCTCCCGGTTGTGAGGCGGACCCTCTACTGACTTAGCCAACACACATGTGGCTATACAATGGTTAAATAAAATATCAGCGTCATCATCATAATCAAAAATATCTCCAAACTCACCTTTTCTGTTAATAACATAACTGTAAGGCGCATTAGAACATGTATTAATATATATACATTATTATCAATATTATTGTTATCATCCTCATCATCATTATTCGTCAATATTAATCGCATGTGACATCAATTAAAGAGTATTTTTGCAGAGAGTGTTGTCAGCGATTTTTAAAAAAAAAATGTTGGTGGAAATTATGAACACTTTATAAGAAAAAAATGCAATTATAATTATTATTATTATTATCATCAATTATATTATTATCACTATTGTTATTGTTATAATTATAATCATTATCATTATTATTAAAATTATTATTATCATAATAATTTTCATTATGATTGTAATCATTGTCCTCCTGATCATCATAACTGTAGCGCAGTTCAACTCTGACTGTAAGAATTTGTTTGTTTATATATATGGCATCGTATCTAAGCTGTAAATTAATAAACATTGGGCATTCTCGATATCTAAATATGATGAAACAAAAATGATAATATCCACGGACCTATCAACTAATATCTAATATTATGAAAAGTCTAAACGATGGGATTGAATTAAGTGAATTGAATTGAACCTATAGCTCCATGCTGGCACAAACGAGAAATAGGAATAAGAGTCTCTTAAAGTAAACACAAAATAGGTACAAACTAAATATAATCACAACAATAAAGGAGCAGATTGAGATACACAAACGCTTTTAGGCAAGTGAATCAAAGCGGGACTGCACTAAGTGTAGCTATTTGCGCCCTCGATGGCCAACAATGAATAAGCGGTACCCGTAGATCTCCCACGGTCCCCTTTGAAATAACCTCCTGCCAGTGACCACGCAGGGAGGTCTAATCCCTTCTGGTCAAACTAGTGCAGATAGGCTTCATCCATTCTTTCTGTACTGATCTTCATATTCTAGTATTACTAACAGATTGATGGAATTATATTTGGAACAAATAACAAAAAGATAGAGATGGATTAAAGTAGATCTCGTTATACGCCCCCTCTCCTTCTTTCTCATGTTCTCTCATTATTTTGTTGTTTCGCCGTTAGATTGCATGGGGGTGACACGCTCCCCCAGTGAGCAACAACACTGAGAAATGCTGGGAATCAACAGAAAGTAAGGTACCAATAATGAAAAGAAAATTCCAATCAACTTCAGGCGCGGATCCAGGATTTTCCAAAGGGGGGGGGGGGGGGTGTGGGGGGGGGGGGCAGGCGCGCCGGAAGTAGTTTGGGATGGGGGGGGGGGGGCAAACATTCCAGGGGGCTCACTTCCAGGGGCAGTGACGTAATGAGCAAAAACTTTTGGAAGGGGGGGGGGCAGAAGAAAAATCTGCATAAACCACCATTCTTACACTTTGCATGCAGGCCCCGTGGAACGTTTTTCAAAGTGGAGTATTAACGCTCATGTATAGAGAGATTGAGAGAAAGATATAATTATATAGACACAGAGATATATAGAGAGAGAAAGAGAGAGAGAGAGAGAGAAAGAGAGAGGGAGAGAGAGAGGAAAAGAGAGATGGAGAAAGAGATAGAGAGAGAGATATAGACACGGGGGCGGAGAGACGGGGGTGGAGAGAAAGAAGGAAAGAGGTAAGACACACATTTACATGTATGCAGAGTGAGGTGAGCAACCAAACAGAATAGTCAAAATAGAGAAAGAGATTCCCTTGGATCTGGGCAAACGAGAGATGAGAAGAGCAGAATAAAAATAAGAAGGTAGATAATACAAGACTGGGAGTGTAAAGTAGATGGGTTAAAAAAATGATGAAGTAAACATGAACAGACGACTGTATATAGATAAGATATAAAGAGCATTGAAGAAAGAAAAGGGAGGGGGGGAGTCTTTAGGGGTTTTGTATAGCGCTCATATCTCTCAAACTTGACACTTTTGGCGCTCGATAAGTATTACCCCGGCATAGCATGACTGCCATTACGGCGCTCTAGCATTTCAAAGAATTAATTCCTGCCCGACAAATTGAAATTGCCCGAATTGAAAGAGCCAAGGGTCTCGCGATCACATGATTTGATGCAGGAAATGTGAAGGAAGAAAAATCAATGTTTGATATCAAATGTTGTCACGCAGGCAACGAAAGAGGAAGAAGCATCATTTTCTCACTCACCTCAATTATAGAGATATAAATAAATCAACTTCCTGAGAAAGTGGAAAAGCATGGCTTTTTGATATATTTGTTTACATTGCATTATTAGACAATGATTTATACTTTCACTTAGCAATTACAGCCATTTCGCTGTATTAATTTCGAGCGTAAACATTTCCTTTGCATAACCAAATGTGTACTGAGCTAATTTGAATATAATATACGATATTTGATACCCTTATGATTGCTTTACCAAATCTTGCTTGATCATGCATGGTAGTGACTTGGATTTGTAATGAAGTCCTCTCCGCGAAATATACATGTTGTTTGGACTATTAATTCACCTATTTACTATTTTTCACTTTGTAAGATCTCACAATATGATCTCACAGTTATGAACCTAGTGCCCCATTTCAAGTTCAAGTTCGTTTATTCATTTCATTTTCATAAAAAACACAGCAAATGCAAATAAACATACAAGTATTTATACATACAAAGAATGTTCAGTTAATACAATAGTTTCAAATGGAATGGGAGAACAAAGGAAAGCCCATGGTGGCCTTGTATAAAAAGTTGTCCGAATATTATAATTTATATTATTTATATTACTGAGCATATATTAGTTAAAGATATCACAAAATACAGCGATAAACACAATATAAAAACAAAAAAACTACAAAACATGTAGGAAATAATTTAAAAATTGGAAAGGGGCAAAAAGGTTTAGAAGGTAAACTTAACGGTATTCAAAATATAAGGTCAGTTTCATTTGTTTTTTAAACATTGGACTGTTTTTATATAGGCGAATGAATTGAGGTAGAGTGTTCCATAATTATGTTTGGCAAAGTATTTCTTACAGATTTTTTAGAGAATTAACTTTTTTCTTTCCATAAATGAAACGTGTTACAAAGCCGAGTATTGTGAGAATGAATTTGGTTATTGATAAAAATTATGGATGACATTCTTTTTGGAAATATATTTTGAAAAAAATGAAAACCAATTAGTGCAGTATGATATTTGAACAAATCAAAAAACATTTAGTGTTTTTAAACTAAGAACTAAAGGAGCAGAATAGGCATAATAATCACTACCTGTACACATGCGTAGAGACTTCTTTTGTAACTTGAAGAGGGTATTAATTTTTCCTCATGTCTTCTCACGTACCCTATAACAAAAAATAGACACGCTTTGCCATTCTCTCACAATATGTCCACGATATGCGCGTATCGCTATTATAAAAACCTCCATTGATAAATATAGGTGACATGCGCAATGTTTAGGAAATTTAATTCCTGTTAACTTTCCTTTTCTTTGAATGGAATTTTATATGTGATTTAATTCAGGTTTTTATTATTGTTATGTTCTTTGGGGTTAAAATACAAACCATCTGTACTCCTTTACTACTTTTATAGGGGGGGGGGAATGCGTTTTGCCCCCACTTTTTTTTGGGGGGGGGGGGCAACTGCCCCCCCCCCCGCCCCCTCCCCCCCCCCCACTTCCGACGCCTATGGGGGGAGGGGCCGGAAATTTAAAAATTGCGCAGACCATTTTTCAACTCAACATACCAATACTGATAAGGTCATATTAGAACGGACCGGATTTTTGTGTATTACAGGCCGGACTTTGTTGCGTGAAAGTTACCCCTTTACCGGAGATTTTGCGAACACAAATTTGGTCTCTTCGACCACGGAGTGGGAGGGAGGGGGGGGGGGTGGGCTTTCCGTTTCTTTTCTCTTCTCTTTTCTCTTCTCCTTTCTTTTCTCTTCTCCTTTTTTGATTCTCTTCTCCTTTTTTTTTCCCCTTTTCTTTTTTCCCTCTTTTTTTCCTTCCCTTTTTTCCCGCCAATAGGGGGGGGGGGGGGCACGGCCGTTGTTTCGGCACCCCCTGGATCCGCCACTGAACTTCTCCCGTTTTTTTTAAATCTTGGAACACAGCTGGAATTGCGTCAAATCATCGAAAACGTAGCAAATGTTCTCTTTGCGATATGGTTGGGGGGGGGGGCAACTGCCCCCTCCCCCCCCCCCACTTCCGACGCCTATGGGGGAGGGGCCGGAAATTTAAAAATTGCGCAGACCGTTTTTTCAACTCAACATACCAATACTGATAAGGTCATATTAGAAGCACCATACCGGTACCTACAAGCAGGCACAATTTTGGAAAGGGGGCAGGTTCACGTCACATGTCTTGTCCGATATCAACATTTCTCGTTATAAAATTTTTGAAATTTTCATCGGGGGGGGGGGGGGCTTAAGCCTCTTTTGTGGGAGAGAAGTAGTTTTCTGGTTTCACAATTCGGCTAGTGAGCGAGCAAAAATTTGAGCATAATATGTATTTTGTGAAAGTGTCATTTATCACCAAAATAAACCAGAACAAATTTTAAAAACTCATATTCGGGCAGCTCGCCTCCCCCCCCCCCCTCCCCATTACGCGCGAAGCGCAGAAGCTTTGACCTTTCATTAATTATTAGAGAAAGAAGACGATTTGTTGTACCATTCTCGACTCCTATTCCTTGTCTGAATCCAGTTCCCCCCTCTCGCACGAAGCGCGGAAGCTTTGACCTTTCATAGTTTAATAACATTGTTAGAGAAAGAAGAGGATTCGTTGTTACATCTCGACTCTTAATCCATCTGATTGCAGGGCCCTCAGGGAGAACAGTATTAATACTGATGAGGCTACCCTGGGTAAACAAGACATATTATTATTTTTATTATTATTATTATTAATCCTTGTTTGAATTCAGTTTCCACACCCCCCCCCCCCCCCTTCCGCGCAAAGCGAAGGAGGTTAACGTTTCGTTAAATTATTCGAGAAAGAAAACGATTCGTTGTACCGTTCTTGACTCTTAATCCTTGTTTGAATTCAGTTCTCCTCCTCCCGCGCAAAGCGCGGAAAGCTTTGACGTTTCATCAAATTATTAGGGAAAGAAGAGGATTCGTTGTACCATTCTCGACTCTTATTACATGACTGAATTCAGTTCTCCCCCCCCCCCCTCCCTCGCGAAAGCTTTGAATTTTCATAGTTTAATGAAATTATTAGAGAAAGAAGAGAATTCGTCATACCATTCTCGACTCTTATTCCTTGTCTGAATTCAGTCCCCCCCCCCCAAACCCCATCCCTCGCGAAGCGCGGAAGCTTTGACCTTTCATAGTTTTAATGAAATTATTAGAGTAAGAAGATGATTCGTTGTAGCGTTCTCAACTTGTCAGAACTTTCAAAAATGTTTCTTTTTCTGCTCCTTTTTCTTCCCATGTCCTCTCACTGCCCCTACCGCCCCTGGCTAGTAGGAATGCAGGGAAAAAAAGATTACACCAACCATGGATAAATCACAGCCGGGAGTGTCATATCATTTTGTGTTATTGGGCGTGGGGGCGTAGCGACCAAACGAGATTTTGCAATGTTGAATGCTGAAATTATGCATTCTAGAAAATCCATAAGCCCAATAATTTATGTACGTTCTTTCCGCTATATTTCTTTCTAGCTATATTTCTAAATTTCCTGGGGGACGGGTCCCCCTATCGGGCCCAAGATCGCCGCCCCTGTCAATGATTACTACCAACATGAGTTCAAATACAAGCACAAGTGAGTTTGTATGAGTTGAAGCCAAATGAAGGGCATTATAAGAGTTGTGAAGCGGCCCCTTTACAGTTAATTTAAAATTTAACTGTTGAGTACAAAGCTTCTATTTAAGAGACATCCAAAATATTGTGCCCTTTTCAAATTTCTCACTAAAGAGAGATGACCTTTGTAGCGCAGGGGCTGTTTTTAACGTTTAAATTTGAATCAGCGGTTGACGATTTTATGCGGCCGGCCCCCTTTATTCAATAACGTTCCCAAGCCTTCTGGAATGACCCCAAATCTCCCGATTACAGTTTTCCATTATTCGTCGTTACTGTCACTTAATAGCGCAATTTCCTTGTCTTTCCCCCTTTCTCACCTGACTTTTCTCTCCCCCCCCCCCCCCCCCCCACCCACTCAGTGTTATCTATAATGTACGTGCATGCATGTTCCCTCAATTTGAAAGCAACACTCTATCTTCGGTGTGTAAAGTCAGTACGGGCCGGATTTTTGTGTATTACAGGCCGGACTTTGTTGCGTGAAAGTTACCCCTTTACCGGAGATTTTGCGAACAAAAATTTGGTCTCTTCGACCCCGGAGTGGGAGGGAGGGGGGGGGGGTGGGCTTTCCGTTTCTTTTCTCTTCTCTTTTCTCTTCTCCTTTCTTTTCTCTTCTCCTTTTTTGCTTCTCTTCTCCTTTTTTTTCCCCTTTTCTTTTTTTCCCTCTTTTTTTCCTTCCCTTTTTTCCCGCCAATAGGGGGGGGGGGCACGGCCGTTGTTTCGGCACCCCCTGGATCCGCCACTGAACTTCTCCCGTTTTTTTGGAATCATGGAACACAGCTGGAATTGCGTCAAATCATCGAAAACGTAGCAAATGTTCTCTTTGCGATATGGTTTTCATAAGCTAAACAGCCATCAGTCACAACTACGTGTCAAAAGAGAATATGCATTTTGATAAAATAATAAACGAGGCGTTAAAAAAATGCCTGACGGTGCAACCTTGGTACACGACCAAGGTAATATGTTGATCACTACTTAGCCAATAAAAAGTGCGCTGTGGTTTGTGACCACTGCACATGCGCGGGTTTTCAGAGCGCTGGAGACCACTAAACCGAAAATCTGTGAATACCGATATTTTTCATTCAGCGATCTATCGCCTGCCACCGAAGTGACACTGTGAATTGATGATCGTGTAGGAATTCAAACAGCACACGAAATACTAGTGTCGTGTGCGCGATAAAAAGAGATAACGATCACAGAATCAATTAATTTTGACGGTCTGCTTTTTCGCACCTCTGTGACATTAATGCTTCTACCGTATATCTTCACATGATAACAACAAAAAGGGTGAAAGTCGTGAACGTCGTTTACTCTTCAATGACATTTCTCTCAGCCCTTTCGAGTCGGGGAGCGAAGTTTCGTTCTCATTCTCATTTTTCGAATAGTTTTGGAAAAGTTGTGCGTCTTCTCGCGTCTTCTAATTTTTCCTTTATGCCTAGAGGAGCGTACAAAAGGTACATAATCTTCGAAATTCAAAAGTGTTCAATACCAGTTTTGGAGTGAAAGCGCTCTCCGATTGTGATTGTGGTTCGAATAATTTCGTTGTTTTTACGGGTCTCTCGCCACCGCTCTCAATAGTTGTCAAGGCCTAAGATTATTAGCGTAAGTATTTGCAAGATTTTATCATCAGTTGGCCATTGTCCGATTCTTCAGTTGGCGGAATATTTTACCCAGTCGTGACTTGTAAGGATCATACACAAAGATTGATTGGTGTGAGAATGGACCTTAACTCAAGTTTTGCAGGAAAAATTTAAAGATGGGTGCGACTTACATGGTGGAAGTGAACAACCAAAGTAGTAGGGCCTACCTGAAGTAAAGGTACACATTGAGGACAGAAAGACAACCCTTCAGAAGATATCATAATTTCACTCTGAGTCTGAAATGAGGGATCAATCGTTCGCCTGAGGGATCGGCTTGACATTGTATCAGTATGGCTACTACTGAAGGCTACACCAATGTGACATCAGAAGGAGGGGGAGGAGGAGGAGGAGGGGGTGGAAGTGGGTTGAACATCACCGCCCTCAGTATCACCCAAGCTACCATACTTGGGATTTGTTCGTTGATGATCGTCATCAGTAACACCTTTATCCTGGTAATCCTATACAAAGTCAAGAACTGCTTTGAAGACATGCAACAGTTCGCGTTTAAAGCACTTGCCGTTACAGACTTCCTCACAGGCATCTTCTGTTGCGGACTGACCATCATAGCGATTATCTACGGTGCTGGTCAGCCGTTTTCGTCGGTGATGTGCGCTATAAGAGGAGCAGCGTGCACAGGATTGACCAACCTTTCGGCTTTACTCATTGCCTGCGCCTGTTTTGACCGTTTTATTGCTGTCATCTTTCCTCTTCGCTATTTTAATCTTGTCACGATGAAACGCGCACGGATTGTTCTTCTGGCAGTATGCACGATCGCCGCCTCCAACGGGGCATTGAGCTTACTTCGGGGCAGGACGGTCGCCAAAAACAACTTGTGCCTGTCAGATTTCTCGTCCGAGCGACTCGCCTTCCGACCAAGCCTGGTGACAAGCCTTCTCATTTTTTCCATCACTCTCCTCCTCACGTCCATCTCAAACATCAAGGTCATGTTGGTCGCTTCGGGTCAATCAAGACGTTCTGCAAACGTTGCCCCTAGCGATATCATCAACGAGAGTGACACCAGCCAGAAAAACGCCATCCAAACCCGTCGAGGAAGCCTCAAAGCCCTCCGCGTTCTTATAGTAACTACTATCGCCTTCTTTATTGCTATTTTGCCCTGGAGTATAGTTTCTGGGTCGCAGTTCAGCCAGAAGACCACAATTGCGACGCCTATGGCCAGGTTCGTGTCCAGTCTTTTGCTGATGTCTAACAGTTGGGTGAACGCCTTGATTTTTGCTACTTTCAACAAACGGTTTAGGAAAGCAGCTAAAAGAGTGGTGTATCGCGCCCAGTTGGATGGAGAGTCAACGATATTGGAACACACTTTAACTTCAGACGCATAGACCTAATCCTTAAACATTATTTGGCCATTTCCCTATACCTAAATCCTTTTTATGTCTGGAAAACAGACGTTAACACATTATTTAAAGACTTTTTGAAGACATAGTATCAGGTTTCTCTTTTGAAGCGTCAGGATTATTAATTTTATATGTTTTGTTCAACCCCGTTTACAATTCGTGACGGAGAGACTCGTTTAGCATCAATTTGCATACGTATAAGTCGATCTTGGTGACGCAGTAGTGCCGTGTTTGTGCCATCGAACTGGATCCACCAAATCAATTGATTCATAATAAATATATAGGCGTGACGAAAGAGGTCTAGGAACGTGAGACGTGCCTGTACTTAACAAGTTTATATATATATTGTTAACGTAACATGAGAGTAATTTTAATAGTTTCATACTTTTAATCAATTGCAAAAAATGAAATTTCTATAAATGTGATTTTATCTTTGAAACTCAGATACCGTCCGCCAAATTACTTTTTGGTACCCTTTTTTCAAATTGTTTTTATTCACTCATGCGTGAAATATGCATCATATGAGTTGCATCAAATATGTGTCATTTATCAATTATAATTGTGATTAAGTTATGCATGAAACATCGATAATTCTCAGTTTCGTTTTTTCTGGGACGCACTGTACAACAAATATAATTATTCACCTGGCTCAGAACAAGAGCGTACACAGTTACATGAAACATGTACCTTATTGAATGCGGGCAGTTTTATGCCTTAAATTATCTGTATAAGAGTCCACGTGTTGGTATAAAAGGACAAGAAAATAAATATTATGAAGAAGAGAAGTTTCATGCTTGAGATCCAATCGTTTTCATTAGGTCATGAATATTGAAAGCACCGAACGTCACTGACTCAATAAAGACGTTAGGCACCTGGAATATTCGTGACCCAAAGAAATTTAAAGCATGAAACTTCTCTTCTTCGTAATTTTGTGTATAGTATAATTATTGTACGGGTAACGTTCTGTCAAAATGTCGCAAGTTGGCTCCCCAAACCAACTCCCATTCAGTTTTAGACAAGCCCAGTCAAAACAGTCATTTGCAAATCTGTACTGGAGAAAACTACATTTGTAATATTTTAACAGCTATAGTAACAATGTTTATTTTAATAATTCCGATACTGTAATATCAAACCAAACAAGTATTTCAGCTTTAATTTTCTAATTTCGTGTTTATATCATGGTATATAAAAACAAAAACAGAAACAAATAATCCAGGATAATTTATTATAATCATGTATGTATTTAAAAAAAAACTTTGTTCAATTTCCTTTTAATTTGCCTAAATCTATAATTCGACAGGGCCTCTCATGAAAACAGTTTTAATACTATTAAAGAGAGCTACCAGGTTAAAAAAAATGAATGAATACATATTTTTTAAATACAAGCACAGACTCTAATTTGACATTTTAGCAACAATTCCTAAAGAATTGACCAGAGCCTATATATGCTCACATTGCAGACACTGTATGTAAACGCACAACGACTGACGAGGGTTTATGCAGGCAAACTAGTTATTAGAGTAATTATTGATTTGGGCATGGCTTGTGTGTCACTGAAAGAAACATTTGCACTGCATTATATGATTGACATGGTTCATGAAATGTCTTGCTTTTTATTCAGAGGAGTATCATTGGAATCACATTACAACATAGGAAAATGTATTTAATATGTGGATGAAAATATTAAAAAAGATATGAAAATAAAATCTATGTAAATGAACGGCCTTAATTTTCCTTTAATTGCAGTCAGTTGAAAGTATTTGAAGGATCATGAAATAACTGTGGCGTAGCGTATAGACCATAGGGGGAGGCTGAGCTTATTATGGGCATAATATACTATCTCTGTCTCTATATCTTTCATTCCTTCTCTCTTCATCCCCTTGAGGGGGCCCTGGAGCTACGCCGCTGGTCATAATTATAAGCAAAGTTTAACAAAAAAAAACTGAAACAATGCTCCCGAATTGAAGATGAAAAGAGGGTAAGGAGCGGGAAGCGTTATTTTTTTCGGCAGCACAGATTGGGGTTCGGTGCGTGTTGAGCCTTGGGAAAGTTTAGGGTTAGGGTTAGGGTTAAATCAAGACCTCTTTTTAAAAAAAGCCCCAATCTGTGCCGCAGAAAAAATGAAGCGAGCGGGAAATATGTAGAGAAAAAGAGAGGTGTGGGTAACACAAAGAGAGGGAGGGATGGAGGGATAGAGAGAGAGTTAGAGAGAACGAGAGAGAGAGAAAGAGAGAATGAGAGAGAGAGAGAGAGAGAGAGAGAGCGAGAGAGCAAGAGTTAATTATCATGGACGCTTGTTGCATTGTGCCTTCAATGAAACATATCAAATATACCAGTCCTGCCATACCGTGACAGTCGCTTTATCCAATTCCTTATTATCAACAATTACTGAGAAATTAACTTTATGAGCAAAAGCTTAATCAAAACTGAAAAATAAAAGGTTCGGGTAGCTGGGAGAATTAACCAGTGGAAACCAGACGAATAGATCCCGTTGCAGAATGGTTAAATGAGGCCACCACGAAATGAGTCCAGTTGGTCAAAATTTTTATTCCTGTTTTTAAGTATTATATGAATCTACATTAAGTAAGCTTTAAATTAAGGGGTCACACATTAAAATTGATAAATTATATCCAGAAATATGAACAAAAATCTAATTGGACTTTATAAACAATGGGATTACCCAGTTTTTAGATAATTAGGTGTAAAGTTAATGATGCGTAACATAGCCTATATTATTTGCCAAAAAATGTTAGAAGGAGATATTTTCGTGACCTAAGCTCTGGGGACATAAACTACAAGACATTAATAAGTCGATTTTTGGAAAAATCTTAAATGTGGTAGGTGGGTCAATTTTCAGTACATACACACTATACATCGCTATTACTACAATTGAGCCTAATGCGACACTGGACTCATTTCGTGGTGACTGGCCCCAAATATGAAAAAGATGTATCATTTAATTGACCCGTGATGCGATTACAGGAGCGTCACAACGTGACGGACATGTGCGCTATATAAGAAGCCACCATAATTATTATTATTATTATAATCGCTCACTAAGTAGCTTGTAGCTAAAATGCTATGATTGCAATAACACCCCCTCACAACAATCAAACAACAAAAATTGGATGTCGAGTTACCCTTAAAGGAACTTGATAACATTATGCAGATGAGTGCTAAGGTAGTGACTTCAATGCTAGATGTACAATTAAAGATAATCTTAAAGTTCGAGTGAAAACAGACTATTATTAATGATAAAAATTGAGAAAAACTGATCTGATCGATTCCCGAATTCTCCCAACTATATTATTATAATTTAATTTAATTTTAGGTGAATGTAAATCGTCATAAAGCAATGAATTAGCTATATATACCATTCCAAATATTTAAGTGTTGACAGAATTGTAAAAGCCTGTGTTATGTCTTATATCATGTAAAAACGATTGGGAAAATTAAAAAATTGGTTGAGGGAATTTACTGTTAGAGGGTGTCGCATAGTGACGCCTTCAGAGAAAACCATAAATATCTTTGTGATTTGAGAATTTTTTCAGGACTGTTTGCATGCTAAAGAGTTATTACGGTAGAAGGATACAACAAGTGATATTTCATACACAAATTACATAGTTTTTTCATCAACCTTCAACAATGTTACCGAGTCACTTTAATTACAGTTCAATACAGTTCAGTGTACATGATAGAATATATGAGGATTGATATTGTGCTGAAAGTGAAAGTATAAAATGTTAACCTGAATTAGAGTGAAATGTGCATTTAAACATCTGCCCTTGCAATAAGTGCAACTTTGTAACCATACTTTCAGCTGAAATGAAAATTGTGATGCTTCTGCCACAAAACGCCTTTCAATGTTAAGATTCCGCACCCCTCCCACCTATGAAAATACCACACCCAGGAGAGAAATAGGATGACAAAAGTCTTTGTGATAGTAATAGCCAAATACCCTAGCGGTGACCGTAATGGTAGGATTATTCCCCAGGGAGGGGAAATGGTGCACACTGTGTGCGTGAATGAATCCGATGACCGTGGTAATAGTAATATCTGTAAATGAAGAGGCGGTATTCTCGTTATTAAGCGTTACATTAATCCAGATTTTTTTTTTAAATGTATTATTATCATTGTTATTACAATTATTATTAATATTATTATTATTATAATGTCCATTTAACAACGGAAATTTACATGCTATATGGATACACAAATGGACATAATTATACATTCTTTCACAAAAGAAAAATAAATCATTCAAATAATGTATACAGACAAAAAAAGCCAAAACAATCAAACATTAATATAGCCATGCATCGAAAATAATAAACATGTATACATCATAAGGTTATGGGAGGATAAATTCTTACAGGTACCAATAATGTATTGTATTGTTATAATTGTTACTAATATGATTATAATTATCTTGATTATTACCATGATCATTATTATCATCACTATTAATTTCATCATTTAATATAATTAGTATTATCATTATCATTTCTAAATATTAGTATTATTATTATCGTCATCATCATTATCTACATTCAACATCAACAGTATTTTTGTTGTTGATTTTTAAATTCTGTTTGTATTGTCAATATGAATGCAGAACCTCTCGTTTTAAACAAAGTGCAATACCATATGTTATTGATCTTCTTAATAATCGCTGATTGTTTTAAGTTTTTCTTTTCAAACCCAACTTTATTTTATATATATGGACAGTTGACTTTTTAACCAGTCCAGTATTTTATCTGTCATTGTTTCATTGTATGATAATGTAGATATGTTTTGTGAATGGATATTCTTTCCTATTTATATGTATCCTTGATCATTGTAAACACATGCATTTCAGCTTTTTAGCTGCAGCATGTGCATCATTGTACTCTATGTTTTTCGAAATAAGACCTTGAATTGAAAAGAAAAAAAATTGTATGCTTTTAAAATACTCAATCATTTGGCACCTGAATATCTTAATGACACCCTCCAAATATATACACCAACTCGTAATCTTCGTTCAGCAACCGACACATGTAAACTTATCATTCCCAAATCTAGACTTTCAGCAGCTGAAAAACGTTTTGCAGTATAGCTGCATCAAAGACTTGGAACAGCATCCCACTTTCCATAAGGGAAATTACCTGTCTTGCCACCTTCAAAAGATCCCTCAAAACTCACCCTTTTCCCCAATGATCTATGTGATATTTCCTGTACTGTATACATTTTTGTCCTCTTTTCATATATTTGTATTTGTAAGCGCTATGGTACTTTGGTATTGGTATGGTATTGTTATTAATATTATTATTATTATTATTATCTGAACGTAAAGCGGCGCCCCTTCCAAAATGTGAGACAAACTAATAATTGACACATCACTCCACTGAGTGGTGATTGAACTAGATACAATGCATGCCCGGCGATGCCTTTAATTTCTTTTCCCAATAGCGACCTAAGTATGTACATGTTCCCATCATCTAACTCAATAAAGAGTAAGCTAATTACGCGGGCATAATACGGATCGCGAGTAGGCAGACACGAGTTGACAGATTCAAAGAGCACGAGACAATTTTAATCAAGAACTTGAATTTCATTGCAAATGCAAACAGTCAATCTCGTCCGTCTCTAAGTGCTTAGCCAATTATACAGCAATGTGGAAATTTAAAACGACACATAAACGTTCTGTATGGTGTTTCCAGCCAACTACTGCACATTAAACATTTTCAACGTCTCATTTGTCTGACCACATTTTCATCACGTTTTTAAAGATCTTCATTTGATTGTTCGATAATTGAATGAAAAGCCAGGATTCTATCTTGGCTTTGTAGGAAAATACAGCACATTAGGGAGATTAAAACAAACAAAATATTATTTGGTGTTACAGCTAGTATTTGCCCCAACTATATCATCTCCATGTTCAATGGTCTGCATAACGTTTGTTCTGTGACTCAAAGATAAACCTAGATTCTTTGTTTTGAAGTAAAATACAGCAAATTTGGAAGATAAAAACAAACAAAAAATTATTTGGTGTTACAGCTAGTACTTGCTCAAACTATATCATCTCCATGTTCAATGGTCTTCATAAAGTTTGTTCTGTAACTCACAGATAAACCTAGATTCTTTGTTTTGAAGGAAAATACAGCAAATTTGGAAGATAAAAACAAACAAAAAATGATTTGGTGTTACAGCTAGTACTTGCTCCAACTATATCATCTCCATGTTCAATGGTCTTCATAACGTTTGTTCTGTGACTCAAAGATAAACCTAGATTCTTTGTATGCTTTCTTCATAAAGATTGTTCTGTGACTCAAAGATAAACCTAGATGTACGCCTTGAAGGACATTCATTTATTTTGACAGTCTATTCTTTGACGCAGTTCTCATGAGTTTCATCAGGAAATCGAAAATATTGTTCTTGCCTCGACGGACATTTCCAATTTAACAAATTGGAAAACTGACATATAGAATATCATCTTTGATGTTATAGATAGCTACTGCATTTTAACATTTTGACATTTCCTATACTTCGACCTCTATACATCTTCATTTTCTTTCTTTGACTGTTCTGAAGTTTAATGCCTCTCAGGATTTCGGTAAAGTCTTTGAAGGACATTTCTCAAGCAACGGATTTGAAAGTTAAAACGATATACATAAAACGCGTTCCTCGATGTAGCAACAAGCTATAGCACATCGTCTATTTTTGACAGTACATACTTTGACACAATGTTCATGACTTCTCCAATATCTTTATCTTGTTCGGAAATTGAGAGATAATCCTGGATTTTGTTATTATACCTTCAAGGACATTTCTAATACGCCGTATAGAAAAGATTTTCTTCGATGTAACAGTTAGCTACCGCATAACTATCCGTCTACGTGGACACAATGACTCCATGACTTTTCCAAGATCATTGTCTGACCATGGACCTACTACTTGTAGTAGGTCCATGGTCTGACTGTTCGAGAATTTAATACAAATCCTGGATTTTGTTGCCGCCTAGAAGGATTAAAAAAATACTACAAATGGGAAACTTGAAACGACAAACAAAGACGACATTGGATGTAAAAGCTATAGCTACCATACATTCAGCTGTTTTTTAAAGTCTTATACCAAGTTTTCACGACTTCTTTAATATTTTCATTTGACTGTTCTCGGATTCAAAGAACTCAAGCAACAAACTGGAAAGTTAAAATGACACACGCAACCCACTTTTGGATATATATACAGGGGCGGGGATCCGGGGGGGGGGGGGGGGACACGCCCCTCCTCAATTGTTTCCGTCCCCCCGGAAATTTTGAAAATGTGCCGGGAAAAAAATGTATAGCAAATACTGACTAGAGATTGCAACACACTCTTAGGCAATGGAGGGCCCAAGAGTGCAGCGTTTAGACTAATACAAACGCAAAAATCTTCTCGATTGGTCGCTACGTTCCCTCGCATAATGTCCTTCAAAATATACAAGTAAATATTGAATTCACCCCCTCCCCCGGCCATGAAAAGAAATCGCCGCCTCTGTATATATATATATATATATATATACCACTCTATTTATACTTTGACCACATTTTCGTGACTTCTTCATTGTATTTAAATGTGTTCAAGGATTGAGTACTATTTAAAAATGATTCCTCCTTGCCCCCCTCTCTCTATCTCCCTCTCTCTCTCTGTTTCTGCCTCTCCCTCTACTATCTCTCTCTCTCTCTATCTTTGTCTCTACATGCAGTTTTCCCTCTTCCCTTGTTTATCACTCTCTCATCCTTCTTTCCTTCCTCTACCATCCTCATATTGTCATCCTGCTACTGTTCTTATTTGTTTTTGTTTCGTTTGTTGTGTCCGTCATGTTTCTTTGACTCTGTAATCTTTAATAATTCAGTTACGAATGAATAAATGTTAACATATTATTGTGCGAACCTAACCTTGATGATAAGCTACGATTTAATAAGAACACCAACGCTGTACACAGTAGAGCTAATCAACGGATGTTTTTTCTAAGGAAGCTCACAAAATTTAACGTTGACAGGACGATCTTGCATCTTTTCTATCAGTCTATCATTCAAAGTGTTCTTCTATTCAATCTCATTTGTTTTTATGGAAATCTCACACAAGCAGACAAAACTAAACTCGAACGTCCTAGGAAAATTGCTCAACGTATTATCGGCATTGAATTACCACCCCTATCAGTTTTGTTTGAAGATCGCTTATTGACTAAAATAACTTCTATTATGAAAGACCCATCACATCCACTTTTTTCTTGTTTTACTTTTAACCGCTCAGGAATCCGCCTGCGTGTACCAATTACCCGTAGAGCCAGATACAGAAATTCTTTTATTCCAAATTCCATGCACATCTATAATGCACAAGTAACACGAAATTCTCAGCTTTAAGCGAGGATTGGGTTGGAAAGTTTTCCGCCTTATCACCCTTGTGGGTAAAAACATCCGTTGCTTAGCTCTGCTGTTGATTTGTTGTATTTTTATGTCATGCATTATAATCTGATTGGAAATTATGCCATCTCTTCTTCTCTGTCTCTCCTATTTTTCTTACCAACTTTCCCTATATTTCTCTCTTTTATCAGTCCTTCGATCTTGAGCTCTCTTTTCCTTTATCTTTCTGCTCGTATTGTGATGCTGCTCCTATTCTACTTTCATATTCACATCTATATCAATACCTGAATTTATTCATGATGTGATTCAGAATTGTATTTAAAATTCTTGCTATGTATAAGTCATATAACTGTCTTGTCATGTTTTGTGCTGAAGGCCAGAGGACCGTACCTGCTCATAGACTTTTTCTTATAGAGTCTTGACGCCCTTCTGGCTTTCAGCACACGACACCATGTTTTTGTCTTATGTATTATGTATTACATGTTATACCAATGGAAAACAAATTTCTGTATTATATTATGGACAATAAAATCTTGAATCTTGAATCTTGAATGAATCTTGAATCTTATGGAATAATCACAGTGTTACCACATAGCAAACCACACTGTGTACCACATAGTACCACACAGTGTGGTACACAGCGCGCTATCACATGTGGTAACGCTGTGGTATACTATGTGGTTCTTAACACAGTTTGGTATACCACAGCGTTATCACACTGTGGTACCCACCACATAGTACACTACAGCGTTACCACACGTCCCAAAATCGCATGTGGCCCACATGTGGTAGCTCGCTCTGGGACCAAACACATAATTACCACATAGTCTACCACACTGTGGCATATACCGCATAGTTTGATACTGTGGTATCCACCACATAGTGTACCACACCCTTCAGACGAAAGATTTAATTAGTAATTTACACTACAAGTACCAATTATACTAATTAATTTTGCCAATGGCAACAATTAACACAGTATCACTGGTTCATCTGCCATTTCCAATGTAAAGGCATTGGAAATAAGTAGGCTTGTTTGTTTCAGCGTGTCTTAGGTTTTCATATACCTGTATTGTATTGAATATATTTTAGTTCATAGTTAATATTTCCCTAATTCATGTTTAATTAAATATAATTTATACAAAGTAGTAAAATGTCCTGATAATTGGCATTTTATGTTTTTAGTACTTTCGAAATTAATTGCATATAACTAAATCATCAGTATATGCATTAAATTCAGATAAATTGTATAAAAACGTAGATCTGCACGCACCCCACATTCATAATGCAAATTAACTGGTGTCAACTGGTTCAACTGGAAATATGCCCACGGACCAGTTTTGAACTGGTACAACTGGAAATATGACTACAGACCAATTTAATACCGAGTGGAGCAACTGGAGATATGCTAACAGTCAGGTATCGACTGGTTCAACTGGAAAAAAAAGCCCACAAACTATTTGGATATTACTTTGTGGTAAACCACATTATCTAAAAATCTCACACTGACAATATAATGTGAACACAGAGTTTACACATAGTGATTTATACCACATTGTGGTAAGTATGTGGCACACTGTGTTAAATATGTGCGACTATGTGGAAGACCACATGATCTGAAACCCCACACTGTGACAATACTGTGATCGCAGAGTTTTAACATGATACCACACTGTGATAAATATTTGTCACTCTGTGTTAAATATGACCGATTATGTGGTAAACCAAACCCCACACTGTGACAATACTGTAATCACAGAGTTTGCACATAGTTAAATACATACCACACTGTGGTAAATATGTGTCACTCTGTGTTAAATATGTACGACTAGGTGGTAAACCATATTATGATTTGAACCTAACACTGTGACAAAACTGTGAACACAGAGTTTACACATAGTTCAGTACATACCACACTGTGGTAAATATGTGTCACTCCGTGGTAAATATGTACGACTATGTGGTAAACCACATGATTTAGACCACATACTTTGACAATACTGTGAACATACAGTTTACACATAGTTCAGTAAATACCACACTGTGGTACATGTATGTCACTCTGTGTTAAATATGTACGGCTATGTGGTAAACCACATGATCTGAACCCTACACTGTGACAATACTGTGACCACAGAGTTAACACATAGTTAACAATGGTTAGAGCGTTAGAATAGCTGGCTAACAATACATATACCACTGTGGTAAATATATAGTACTCTGTGTTTAGTATGTCAGTTTATGTGGATAATATGTGGTAAACCACATGGTCTGAAACTCCACATTGTGACAACAATGTGAACACATAATGTCCACACAGTTTACACATAGTTGACTATGTGAACATAGTGTGGCAACACTGTGATTGTTCCATAAAGGTATACACCTGACAAGCATTGCTTCCAAGTAGGTTCGTTTTTTCATTTCCTGTAACTAAATAATTTAGCATTTCAAGACTAAAAAAAAAAAAACGTCAAAGATATTTCTTTGTTAATTTTCTGTTATATCATTACGCTTTATTATTTTGATTATCTTGTCATAGTTTATATTATGTGGAAAGTGAAACAAATTCGCTCTGCATGGAGTGACTGCTACTATTACTACAACTACTACTGAAGTGTTAGCACTGGATTTTAAAAAACAAAACTAGTTTGCTTCAAACCATTCAAAATCGCGGAGCTATGTCTTTAGACACTGCTCCTGT
Organism: Strongylocentrotus droebachiensis; assembly: GCA_035222895.1. NCBI lineage: Eukaryota > Metazoa > Echinodermata > Echinoidea > Camarodonta > Strongylocentrotidae > Strongylocentrotus > Strongylocentrotus droebachiensis. The sequence goes on from JAVYIG010008956.1 coordinate 69,088, forward strand.
TTTAGATTTGAAATACTGAGAATGAGGCTAACCACTTACACCTCTTGCTTTTGACATACTTTCTTTTATTCTGAGAGGTAGAGAGGATTGTCGGATTTTGCCACTCAATTTTGTTGAACTGGTGATGGAGTGTTTGATGTCATTTTTAAAATACCTTTTGCTTGCGAATTTTGGTCTACTGCATTCATCATTTCCAATTATCAACTGACTTAATGTGACTGATTGAATAATTGGTTTGTTCAGGGCGACATGACATTAATCAATAATTAATTGGGTGTGTTTTTACGTGAACATGGTGATGAAAAAACTCATTGCTAAAAGTGAAAAGCTGAAGGTGAATAAACTAATTACTAAATGAGAAAAGAATGCTCAGCAAGGCAGAAGCCATTCAATCGAAAAAGTAGATAAGCAATTCGAGTGGTTCCTGTTCAGCGCTCGTTCATGTCCTTCATGTCCTTTATGTCAAAATACGTCTTTCACCGGCATTAACATGACTACCGTTAATATGATAACGCTAAAGTAAAGATGTAATAACAATGAAGAGACATATCTATCCATGACACAATTGTTGTTTTAATAACTCAACGTGACATCACTTTGCACGTACATGTTTGGTCTAAGCCTGAGATCGGGACTTGGTCGCTAATACGTGAGGTTTGATTTTACGTTTCAATTATTGTCAGGTTAAATTTGCTGGACATGCCATGGCGGTTTACACCGACACGACGGGAGGGGATATATGGGGTCATCAGAACCATGGAATAAAGGTGACAGCCGAGGCTACCCTTCTTTGGGTTTGCTTGTTGATGATCGTCATCAGCGACACCTTCATCCTCGTGATACTCCTCAAGGTGAAGAACTGCTTTGAAGACATGCAACAGTTCGCGTTTAAAGCACTTGCCGTTACGGACTTCCTCACATGCATTTTCTGTTGCGGACTGACCATCATAGCGATTATCTACGGTGCTGGTCAGCCGTTTTCGTCAGCGCTGTGCGGTGTGAGAGGGGGCAGCGTACGTTTACGGGGTTGGTGAATCTCTCAGCTCTCCTTAGCGCCTGCGTCGACCGGTTCGTCGCAGTTGTCTACCGGTTGTCTACCCACTTTACTACTTTTCCTACGTCACAATGAAACGTACCAGAACCGTGCTTGTCGTCTTGTATGTGTTCGCCACTTTTAACGGGTCCTTGAATTTTCTCCGGGGAAGAGCGGTCGCAAGAACAACCTGTGGCTGTCCGATCTCTCGTCCGAGCGATTCGCCTTCCGACCCAGTCCCGTCACCGACCGCCTTCTTCTAAGTGGTTTATCTCTCTTCATCGCGATCTTTACCAACATCAAAGACATGTTGGTCGCTTCGAGTGAGTCAAGACGTTCCAAGAACGTCACTCCCAGCGAAGGTGTTGCCTCTCGTGATGCTGTCAACAAGAACTATCGAGGAATCCTCGAAGGCATCCGCGTTCTAATAGTATACCATCAGCGTTGCAGTTCAGCAGAAAGACCTCTATTGCAACACATATGGGCAGGTACGTGACCAGTCTTTTGGTTTTCTCCAAAAGCTGGATGAACGCTTTGATCTTTGCTACTTTGAACGAACGGTTCTGAAGAGCAGCCCAAAGTGCTGTGTTTGACACCCATCGTGATGCCAAAACGGAACACAGACTCAAGAGCCTTACATACAGGGGCGTCGCCAAAGGGGGGGGGGGGTGTGGGGGGTGCGACACCCCCCCACCTGTCAGGATATTGTCGGTAAAATTGCGCTGCCGTCGGGAAAAAGAGAAAAGGGGGAGGGAAAAGAAGAGAGGGAAAAAAAAGAGGGAAAAAAAGAGAGGGAAATAAAGAGAGGGAAAAAAAGAGAGGAAAGCAAAGAGAGGGAAAAAAAAGAGGGAAAGGGAAAGAAAAGAAAAGAAAAGAAAGAAAGGAAAAGAAAGGAAAGAAAGGAAAAGAAAGGAAAGAAAAGAGAAGAAAGAAAGAGAGAAAAAAAAGAGGGAGGAGAGGAAAGAAAGGAAAAGAAAGAAAAAAGGAAAAAGGAAAAAAGAAGAAAAAAGAGTGAAAGGGAAACAAAAGAAACGGGGGAGATGAGAGGCTGAGAGAGAAGGAGTGGGAGTAAAAGAGAGAAGGGGTTGTTAGGTGGAGTCGTCTCGTCGAGGGAGCAAGAAAGACACGGGTAAATATGTTGCTGTGTCGGGTCAGCTGTGTCGGTATTCTTGCTCGATCCTCGTGTACTATATCAATGCAGACGTTTGAAGTCGGTAAGATGTATTTTAGATGTTTTTTTTCCCTACGAACTGTGACTTCTTATCCGCTGTGACGACTTCGAGAGTGACTACAACTACAATACTTGTATTTTCTCGAAGTTTCACTTTCCTATAATATCAGCTAAAGAAATCAGAGGTTTCAAATTTTCGGGGAAACTAAATTCAAACAAGGTTTAAGAGTCAACAACGGTACGACGAATCGTCTTCCTTTCTTTATATTGTGATGAAACGCCAACAATTCTGCGCTTCGCGCGGAAAGGGAAAACTTCATTTAGACGAGTCCGAGAACGGTACGACGAATCGTCCTCTTTCTCTAATAATTTAAGGAAACGTCAAAGCTTCCGCGCTTTGCGCGAGAGGGGGAAACTGAATTCAGACAAAATTAATAGGGCTTTAGAGTCGAAAAGGGTACAACGAATCGTGTTCTTTCTCTAATAATATGAGGAAACGTCAAAGCTTTCGCGCTTTGCGCGAGAGGGGGAAACTTAATTCAGATGAATAGGGCTTATTAAGAGTAAAAAACGGTAAGACGAATCGTCTTCTTTCTCTAATAATTTAATGAAACGTCAAAACTTCCGCGCTTCGCGCGGGAGGGGGAAGCTTCATTCAGATAAGAATTAAGAGTCGAGAACAGTACACCGAATCGTCTGCTTTTTTCTCATAATTTAATGAAACGTCAAAGCTTCCGCGTTTTGCGCGGGAGGGGGGGGGAGCTGAATTCAAAAAAGGATAAACAGTCGAGAACGGTACAGCAAATCGTCTTCTTTTCTTAATAATTTAAGGAAACGTCTAAGCTTCCGCGCTTCGCGCGGAAGGCCCATCACCCACACCCCCCCTAATGAGCGCGCTTTAAGTGATTCTCTTGCTCACTACCGCCCCTCCCTAGAATAAGATCCTAGCTCCGCGCTTGCATTAAAAATATATAGCTTTGATGCTGACTAAATTGAAGAAATAATTCGTATATTTATGTCGTCGAGGAAAATGACCATTTTGCGCATATGCAAGTACTATAGATAGTCCATAGGAAAAACAATTTAGCCTTCGGCCCCGGGTTTATAGGGTTGAATTTGTAGATATTGGACATTTAATTTTGTCGGTAATTGGTGGCTAGTTTTGTCGGTAATCGTTGGCCTCTACACCCCCCACTGAAAAAGGTCTAGCGACGCCCTTGCTTACATACACTTTTTATTCGTACTGAAGAATGAATCAGATGTATCGTTGTCGATACATCAACGGATTATTGATCTCATGGCTCGCAGTACGCCACAGCACTTATGTCATTTAATTAAAATGAAACGGAAGCTCTTATTACGAATCATGTGAAAGAATATGTTTTAACTAATGCGTGATGATACAAATTTTGCCGGGAAACCGCCTACTAATTGATATATTTGGTAAATTATTATATCTATCCGGACTGGATAGATATCGCGTAGTCCCATATACATCTTTCTGTGTACAGTGCTTGTAACTTTATCAAGACTGGGCCAAATTTCTTATCATTTTGATGATTCCAGAACCTTGCAGTATACATCAATACTTTTATGCTAGATGATCAACCTTTTCTGATTGATTCCACAACGTTTCTTTCACAATGAAATTGCATGACCAGAACTGGACTTTAACTTTAAGCATGGAGATGAGAGCTCTCATCTCCCTGCTTAAAGCACCTCATCACGGTAGATCGGATAAAGTCGGGGTAATAGTATTATTTCATTGCTCTCTGGGAGAATAGTATTAAAATTGATGAGGTTATACCATGGCGTTTACAAGACATATCATCACATTCAAAAGTCACTGTGTACAGGATTGTTGGTTCTTCTTTGAACATGGTTTCATTCAGAGAAGAGCAGTGGCACTCCGGGACGTATGCAGAGTTTTGTCAAAAAGAGAGTTTGAAATGTTTATGAATTTGGAGGGTAGAAGCTTTTTGTGTTTAACATGATCGACTTTCGGTGAATTTCTTCTAAAAGGGGTGTAGTCGGCCCTTACCCCCTCCATCCCCTACATATATACACTCAGTTTTTGTGTGTGCATAATATACAGGAGACGGACGATACCAATTTTCTCGTCTGCACAAAGTCTGTAAATGACCAGTTTAACTTGGGGACTCAAAAAGTTGCCAAACATAAGTTGCTGGATATCAAAGTATCAGTGGGTAACGACTGCGTTATGAATTCATTCCACAGGGGTGGACAAAATGAGGGAAAATATTTTAGCATCACCTTGAAGGTTATATTTATCATTAAAGGATGGCGCCACTGTACTTAACCTTCTTAGTAGAGGGTTACGGTTGTGTCCGCTTTTTAGTAAAAGAAACTCGCGCAATTACTAATACTACTGTACGCCATGTTGTGATCCAAATGCAATTATTATAGATTGAGTGTTGGGTACTGGTAAAGGTTTGTGACAATATTTATGAGATATCTCGTTTGTATTCTCACCTGGAAACATCGTAAAAGCAATATAACATGGGAAGGATTGCTCTTAAAGTTATCTCAAGCTGAATAAGCCCCTCAAAACTGTTTGGAAACTCAAGTTTAATATCTCTCTTGTCTTTGCATGAGCATAGATATGCTTAGAATCATTAGAAAATGTGTTTATTCTTCTTCAAGATCAAATCGATCGAATTTGAGTTTCCAAACTTTAGCTGAGGGCTTTACATTTCAATGGCGTGTTTATTAAATGCCCGCATATACATGTAGTTTATGTTTGCGGTGATTTTTATTTTTTAATTCTTTCCAACAAGATTGAATCTATTTTGAATATAAATGGTTGTTGTAATGGTTCCAGTGCCTCACAATATGCTTATTATTTGTAATTCATATACATGTATATAATCAACCTTCTAGAGTATGGTTGTAAGCGCAAGCACTTAAAATGAAATCATCTGAAACTCTATACCACTGGTATAGAATTATCCGCTTTATCTGTCAGTGACCAGGTACTCTAGGGAATTCGCTTGGAAGGAAAACGCACCATTAAACATTTCCTGTACGTAGAGGTACTAGCAGATACACGAAGCACTCGAGATGGACTGACGACTAAATAAACAGAATCAAAGTTTGTCAAGAAAATTGTTCAATTGCTACTGTCCATTTGTCTCAGTATCAGCAAAATATTGTGAGTGAATTTTCTTCAGAATTCGTATATTTCTTTATATTTTACAATACCCTTGAAATAAGTACTTTACATTTATTTATATATCAGTCCGATTCTAAAATATGTCAATCAATTGTTTAAGTTTGGGAACATGAAGTTCCAAAATCGAAGTACTACAATTGTCTTTTACTATGATTATTTCTTTTGGTAAATTGATTTTTAAAATTTATATCAGTAAAAAACAAATTTCCGACTGGATGATAAATACTTGATTTCAACTTCGATTTCAATTTTTCTTAGTATGCAATCGTTCGAAATAGAATACTTGAGGGAAGATTATAATTTCTGATTAAAAAAAAAAGTACAGAGCAAATATAAGCGGAGCTTGCAAAATACGTCACAGAGTTGCCAATTTGTTTTTGCTTGATCGCATCTTCAAAAATTCATAAGTTTCTTATTTTCAATCGGAATTTGTTCAATCTTTCACCGACCCGTTCCTCTCATTTTACTACTTTTATTAAAACCAAATTAATATTAGGATGGCCTTTTGCTGCTCCAACCTTTGAACAGTTTCTAATAAAATATATTTTTAAAATAATAACAACATTTTTACTCCCCATAATATGATTAAAAAAAACATTATTCATGAGCTAATTCAATGGCTTCGATCATCGAAATTTGTATTTTCAATTACCTATCCGTTTCTGCTTAATAAATGTGTTAATATATTTCATGAGTTTTGTCTGGGGCTGTCGTTTTTATCAAGCAATCTGCTTACAATGACAGTCCTTCTTCAGCAAATAATTTTATAATGTTTTACAATGTTTGAGGAAATTTAGTGTTTATGACAGTTTATCATTTCATTTTTGAAAATAACAATTTATATATATATGTATTTGCTTATTTATGATTCATAGTCAGAAAAATACTTATTGTACTTTATATTATTATTGTTATCGAAAAACTGTATGTTTACATGAATGCAGAAGAAAATCAAATCAAACAAATTGAAACTTAAATTAATTAATCAATACTACAAAAATTACCCCTTTCCTAAAGTAATGATCGTTTACCTAAACGATTCGGATAGGGAAAATGAGGGAAATATCAAAATCGTTTTGATAATTCATACGAGTAGACATGCCGAACGCCCCACGTCAGTTCTTATGCATAATCAATAATGCGACTCTTCTAAAATTGAATTGAAGTACTGAATTGAACGCCGTATATACCGTGTGAGTCAAAAAAAAAGTTTAAACATAGAAAATTGCAAATTATTTTAAAAATCTTCAATTAACTGTAAATTATTATACATCTTATGAAAGAGTGTTTTATCTCAAATCATTTGGTATCATTTTTGTGTGGTATGTGTTCACGCTTGGATAAACAGGAGGCATTGTTTGCGAGAGTGCAAAAATCGACTTGCGCCAAAGTTGCTTATGTGATGTTTGAATAAAACAATTGGGATTTTCGGGCTATTAATTCGATCTTTGCAAATCCAACTAACATCCCTAACAAAATTAATCATGCCACTCATATCAAATATCGAATATAACATATCAACGAACATTTGTGCGCGTGTGAGTGTGTGTGCGTGACTTTGCTTCTGCAAAAAGCATATGCAATGCATTTCATTTGATACATTCAATTAATTCTCTCACTCCGCTAATCCCAAGATAATACGTACTAGTGTAGGCATCACTTTGGCGCAAGTCGAATTTTGATCGTCCAAGCGTGAACACATACCACACAAAATTATACTAAATGATTCTGGATAAAGCACTCTTTCATAAAATGTATAATAATTTACTGTTCATAGATGATTTTTAAAATACTAAGCGATTTTCTAGGTGTAAACTTTTTTTGTCTCACACTGTATATTGACAACTGAATATGACAATATTATTGATGAATGTGGACATACAACATACGTGGGATGTCTATAGCAACCGTTTATCACGAAGCGCTTGGTAGAATTGGATTGAAAGAAAGACTGCATCATATTACCAGGTTTCAACATTTACCAGTTCATCAGAATCTTGGCATTTATTGTATCAGGTGACAGCTGAATACATAATAAAAGAGTGACAGTAAAACAGCGTTGCCATGGAAACTAATGTATTCTGTGACGAATGGAAGGATGAGATGTTGAAACGTTTTAATTTGTACTTGTGTAATGTCTTTTCATCTGTGTGGATGTGGATTCGGTAAACATAATGGTTTCATCAATGTTATTATGTTAGCCCATGTTTTTTAAGCCCACATGACCCGGATGTATCAATTGGGGGAGGGGCGGTAACTGGATACCTTATCAAACCCACCCCTTTGACAGAAAATAAGAGTTTGCGTTGATAGGCATCGTTTAACAATGTTAAATCTGAGATACATGACCCTACGTGTTATCAGTGTCTGTGAAATGGTGTAATATTGAAGCCCTAACAAAATTGCGCTTCAAAATGAACATGAAGTGCCTCAAAAACGTAAAAATCTTTGAGTGACCGGTTTTTACCATACTCATTTCCCCCAATAGACTGTAGTTTTGGTTAGGAAAACGAATTCTGAAATTTCTAATTCCAATCATAGATATCTTGATAATCAGACAGGCGATTGGCTTGTAAAGGTTATGGGATACATGTATGACCTATAGGTTTATAATCATGATTGCAACATGAGCTAAATCCAGGATTCGTTAACGAATCTGAGGCAAAGTTACCCAATCCCTTGAAGGGGGGGGGGTTAAAGGCGAACAGTTATATTGGTTTGACACCTTGTTCTCTATTTGAAGTTATTTTATAATGGCTTGTTCGGATATGATGCGGTAAACCGCCGCAAAAAAAAATTGGGCCGCTGGTTTGTGTGTGGCTTTTTATAAAGGGGTAAATAAATAGCAACTGCGGGCAACAAAATAATATCCTGCGTGTATTCACTGAGCTCCGTGTTATAAGATATAGACATGTGAAACCTATTGCACTTTACGTCACCATACAAAATATGAAAAACACGCCTCTGTTTTGCGGCGTCACGTTTGAAACGAGGCTTGGCGTAGCGTAGGCCAAGTGATAATGGGGGGGGGGCGGCATTATCGGTACTGAGGGCGGACATCAGTCCAGGAGGTGTTTCACAAAGATCCTAAGTTGGACTTACAAATTATGGAGAGCTATTTAAAATAAAATATATTCATAAGCCAATATTATTTGAGACTTTTTTAACCTCAAGAACATGAATTCCTCTTGATAATAGAAAGTATGAATGATTTGAATCAACATTTTATGTCTTTTAAAAATAACTTTTACAACATGTTTTCAAAGATGCTAACGGCTCTCCATAATTGTTAAGTCAAACTTAGAGATAAGTTCAACTTAGGATCGTTGTGAAACACCCCCCTGGACTATTTGGATGAAGTACGATATGATAGAGCTGGCGAAGAGTGGAATGTGAGATCGGGTAGTATCATCTTCTTTTCACATCCCCCCTCCCCCCCCCCCCCCTCCCCCCCTCCCCCCCTCCCCCCTCCCACTCAGTGTTATTTATGGTACGCATATGCTTGTTCCCTCCTTTTGAAAACACCCCCTAAGTCCGGTGTGTAAAGTCAATTTTGTGTATGTACGTACATGTACGAGCCGGACGCATGAAAAGTACCCCTTTACCGGACATTTTGCATTTTGGTAACACGTATGCGGTCATTTCGACCCCGGAGTCGGGGGGGGGGGGTTCACATTGCTTTTATCCTTCTCCCAATCTCGTTCTTTCTCCGTCCCTCCCTTGTTTTTATAGCTGTAACACTGGACACCACATGTTTAATTTTCCTTATATATCTCTAGAGGTCCGTGCATTCACGGACTGAATTTAACTTTTTTCTTCTTCTTCAAAAAGACAAATTGACTCTTTGAGTCTACATCCACGGCAATATTTGAAACCCGAACTGGTTTGTCCGCCAAAATTAATTTCTAGCTCTCGTGGTATTTATCACGCTCACGATCTCTATGGAGTAGCCTTTCAATTGTGAATTGAGGGCCTCTTCCTGCAGAAAGATCGCTACGAAGGTATTTCGTGGAAAACTGAGGCTATCATTTTTCACGATTTGTTTAATATCAACCAAATAAAATTGAAACGAAGATATTTCGTTGAACACTGAGGATATCATTTTTCACGATTTATTAAATATCTCGAAGTAAAATTGCAACGGAGATAGTTCGTTGAACACTGAGGATATCATTTTTCATGGTTTATTTGATATCACCAAGTTACGTGTTCGCTGTATACTCTGTTGTCATTCTGCCACGGTGCAGCCCCCCCCCCCCTCTCTCTCTCTCTCTCTCTGTCTCCCTGTTTTTGTGTCTCTTTCTATCTCTCTCTCTCTCTTGCTCTCTATCTCTCTTCCCCTCTCCATTTTCCTTCGTTTCTCTCTCTCTCTCTCTCTCTCTCTCTTCCCCTCTCGCTCCACACATTTTCTCTGTTATAATTGGCTCTTTTCATTGTATTAAAAAAAAGTTAGCTCACGGCTAAAGATTTTTAAAATCGCTTCTTCATTGTAGCCGTCGTTTAGAAAAAGAATATTAAACAAGAAGAAAACACATCTAATCAACCAACCGACTAACAAATAAACAAACAAACAAACGAATAAACGCATTTTACATGGAATCAAATCACTCACCCGGCATTTAACAAATAAAGTTGAGTTCTAAATTCGATTGCAAAAATGGCGAAGAAACTATTATGGAAGCAATATAGATCATTTAGTACATACGAACAGTCGTGACTTTAAACGTCTTTAAATCTTTTAAATCGTCTAAGCCATGCAGAAAATCACAAACAATAAAGAACGGTGCACAACAAATTAGTAGACTTACAGGTAACATCTAAATTATTCATACCCCTGCCCCCTGCCAAGTTTTGTAATTTTGCAAGTATGTAGAAATTGTATTTGTCCCGATTTATATTGCTTGTGAATGTGACATATTAGACCCTACATTTAAATGTATTCAATGAAATCCTTAATTCAACAAGTCCATCTTTATTTTTTGAGTTACGAAAAATACCATCAAACGTCAAATTTACAAGGGGTATATAAATAATTTTGTTATTTAACTGAGCTTTTAATGGAGGCATTTCTAGTCATATTGCAAATATCGGAGCATTTGGAGACGCCTCCTTTTCAGGGAATATTTCTACTGTGATATTCATCTACAGAAGAAGTATTGCATCATAAACCACATAATCTTTATTTCTTTTTTTACCATTCAACTCAACCTTCTTTCTAAAATATAAGTTTACCTCCAAAATCACCTTGCCTATCTAGCGGTTTATGCATAACCAATCAACCATCGGATCAAATTCCATCGAGGCAGACAGTTTTCCACCCTATATTTCTAATCAAGCTAATTAATTCAATTGTCTGTGCAATAGTGCTCAACCGTAGCATACTTTTTGGATCCGGACCAATGCCTGAATATAATAATGTTTATAGTTTTTAATAATGAAGTTATGTGCGATTTTTTTTTTAATCGAGAGAATGCTCAAGAGTCGGCCTTGGGTTTTTTTATTTTTTTTTATTATTTGTTTTTTTTTATTATTATTATTATTTTTTTTTTTTTTTTTTGGGGGGGGGTAATTTTTCACGGTGCTAAAGTCTACTGAGGATTAAATTGAAGAGTAATTAGGGACAACAACGTCGTTTTGTTTGCGTTTTTAACATACCGGAAGTAAATTCTGTACTGCAACACAATATTGATGAATTTCGATTGAAATAAAAAAATATAAAATAAACAACAACAGAAACAAAAATATCAATAAAACAAATACGATTGGAACGATGGTTATAACATTTGATACCTGTGCAATTAATAAAAGGCTCAGTGACTTATAGCTCCCATCCCTGTTCGGTCGCGTTGCTCCCTTGCATGCTTCTCATTTAGGAGCCCCCCCCCCCCCCGTGACTTGACCCTCCTACACCACCTGGACAACCCATTCAGATTTAAAGGAGCACAACCCGCCGATGCTCCTTTAAACTAATTTGGCATACCTTAACAACATTTTTTTTTAATGCGCCCCTATTTTTTGATATCTTTCAAACTGTTTTTTTCTTCTAGGCAGATGATTTTTCGGATTTGTGCCCCTCAGCTCGTTTAGAATCCTGGATACGCCTTTCCGTCAAGCTCCTCATAATAACTATCATGTTGCAATGTGCCTAATGATTAGCATACATGTGCCTCGTATACATCAAAGTAACTGGCCTCGCAGCCCGTCGATATAATTTAGTTTGCATTGGACAGTATATCAAAAATTGATTTGTTCGGGCGGAACATTTATTTCAATCAAAACATCACAACCAAAGCGCGCATTATCAGCGTTAAATATGGCCCTCTAATGATTAGCCATAACTACTTTTTGATTGAATTGTATCGCCTAATATTTCGAGGCCAATTTGCATATCGCAATGTTGTGATTGAAGTTGCCTAGCAACTTTGCCACGTGGGCGTATTGTCAAAATCGATAAACAAGGGCCCCGTCCAACTGATCTTAAGCCTGATTATCCTAGATATAATTGAATAAATAAAGACTGAGATAAATAAATGAATGAATGAATGAATGGATGAATAAATGAATGAATGAATGAATAAATGAATGAATGAACGAATGAATGAATGAACGAATGAACGAATGAATGAACGAATGAATGAATAATTGGGTGGATGAATGAATGAATGAATGAATGAATGAATGAATGAACGAATGAACGAATGAATGAATGAACGAATAAATGAACGAATGAATGAATAATTGGGTGGATTAATGAATGAATGAATGAATGAACGAATGAATGAACGAACGAGTGGATGAATGAATGAATGAACGAATGAATGAACGAGTGGATGATTGAATGAATGAATGAATGAATGAATGAATGAATAAATGAATGAATGATTGAGTGGATGGATGGATAGATGAATGAATGAACGAATTAATGAATACACGAATGAATGAATGAAATAATAAGAAAGTACCTGAGTATCAGATAAATAAATACATGAATAAATACATAAATATATTAATGAATAAATGAATGAATGAATGAATGAACAAATAAATAAATAAAAGTTAAAATGTCCCCTTATTCTCATACCTACTGTTCAGGTGTATGCCATATTTTATTCTTATGTTTGACCTCTGATTGGATGATCTAAGGCTGTATTAGCACTTCCAGACATCTTATCATATCCAGTCTGCCCTCTTCTGAAAATAAATTTTAAGGACAAAAAATGAATGAATTATTTAAATCTGAATTCTTTTGAAAGAAATGATCTTTAATGCAATTTAGGATATGATTACTTGTGTATTTCATATTCTGAAAAATCATGTAGGAACAAGGGGTGGCAAGTGTACCAAGTTATATCCAGCTATAGACAACTGTAGATTTTTTTATTTTTTTGTAAATACTTTGTCTATGGGTATATAGAAAAGCACCGTGCAGAGACAGGAATCCAAAACCTATCCAATAATAACAAACAATAATAATGTATTTATATAGTGTATTTTCCATAAACATGTTTAAAGGCGCTCTGCAATCATATCAAAAAGAGAAGAGTGTTTTTAGATATTTTTTTAAGGTATTGAGAGTCATGTACGGACCCCTGCACCATAATGCTCACATAATTACTAAATACTATAGGGTATGTCTTTTTTTCCCTCTCAAATAATTGTGAATTGCATCAATAGATGATAATGAAGTAAACATTATGATGAAATAATACTCGCAAAGCGAAAGAACCTCAGTCAGAAGTATGGTTCATTTTCCCCGAATAATTGTAAATTGTGTAATGAAATAAAAATCACGAAGCGAGTGAACCTTCAGAAATGAAGTTCAGTTAGCCAAACAAAATTTGATAATAATAAGTCTTGATGTAATAATTTACTATTATCAAGTTACATTACAACGGTCATTCCATTCCTACGGCATTGTTTAACAAAATAATTAAATAACAGTGTGACCATCATATCATGTTCATAGAAAATCCATTAATGCTAAGTAGGAAGGAGGCGAACGTTATTAAAAGCACTTGCCTTGTGGTGGGGTCGGTATAATAAAACAGACGTATGATGCAAAGTATTTGGATCGGTAAAGGGTGCTGCAAATGTCAACAAATTGTAACATGATATTGATGCTCTGATGAAATGGTCAAAAAGATGGCAGCTACCTTCCAACGAATCCAAGTGCAAGGTTATCCACTATGGATACTATGAAAATAAAGCAGGGTTAATGCAGGAGGTGTCAGTTAAATAACTGACACCTCCCTGGTAAATGTAAACATGTTTCCAATGCATTTGTGTTAAAAAGTAAGTCGAAAGTGTGATTTTCGTTTTCTTCTCTTTTTAAAGAAAAAATTGTAAATGTATATGATTTTCCTGTATATTTTATAAGTATTACAGAATATCAAATCGCTAAAGAATTTGTATAATGCACACATATCCACCCAGAGGGTGCTCAAGGCGCTTGCAATGAGCTACATAATTATAAACTATACTTTGATACATTTATGCTTACAGGCCTGTATAGACGAACGTGCGTGCACGTGATGTGTTAAATGAAATAAAGGGAAATTGATATCACCGCTCCATCAAAACGATGAAATAATAATGATATGAGGGTGTGTATATAGACCAATCGCCTGCAAGAACAAAATGTGTCATGTTTGCTAACAATAATTGTTACATAAAGTGGAGAGAGAGATAGAGAGAGAGAGAGAGTGGAGGTAAGAAATGGAGAGAAAGAGAGAAAGAGAGAGAGAGAGAGAGAGAGAGAGAGAGGGGGGAGGGAGTGAGAAAGAGAGAGAGAGAGAGAGGGAGAGAGAGAGAGTCGGAGAGAGAGAGAGAGATAGAGGGGAGGATAGAGGGAGTAAGGGAGAGAGAGGTAGAGCGAGGTGGGGTTTATCAGCGGGAGTGTGGGAGAGAGAGGGGAGCTAGAGAGAGAGAGAGAGAGAGAAGAGAGAGAGAGAGAGAGAGAGAGGGGGAGAGAGAGAGGGAGAGAGAGAGAGGGAGTGGGCGTGAGAAATAGAGAGAGAGAGATGGAGAGGGAAAGAGAGGGAGTGGAGCTGAGAAATAGAGA